>JBBMOE010000149.1:0-99187 GCA_037975065.1 Chaetodon trifasciatus
CTGTGAACCCGCCTGCTCCTGTCTGCCTGCTAACTGTCAAATCCTTAAAATTTCAAAGCATGTTTGGTTCAACGCTGTTCACATGAACCTGGACAAAGTCCTCCAAACGCAGCGTCTTTCCCGCTCCAACATGGCAAACTACATCCCAAAAAACTCACTCTTCATTCCCCTTCATCCGTTCAGCTTGAGTAGAATATTCTAGGTCGATTCAACCACCCCACTTGCCGTATACGTCAGTTTTACAAGCACTCTTTCAATGAAAATCCTCATCGATACAGAAAAAGAGGCCAAAATCCAAACCACTGCACGCCTGTAAGAGCACCGACAGCAAAAAATAAAAATTAATATGAGCATCCACAGCGAGCCGTCGAAAACATACCACGCTGGACCTCTCTGCCAGGTCACGTGACGCCTAAGCGTTCGTCCTGCAGTGTGTTCAACAGGCATCCACGAGGCAGAGCAGCAAAAACAAAGAGCTGAGCGAGCGTCTCCTGGAAAGCTCTCACTGAATTTCCATCTTTTTTCTTCTTCACTTTAAGGATCAATTCCCTTTTTCACTTCAGGTAGGATAATCAATCGTTCGCCCTCTGAGTCTGAGAAAACACTAACAGTGCAAATAAGGTTCTGGTAGTTTTTTTTTTTTTTTTTTTTACATACAGTAGATGAGCTGTGTGTAACAGATTCCAGGATTCGACGTCTAGCACCAAATCTAAAAGAAAGAACTAGAAACATGCCACAGTTTGCCAAAGAAATCCCACTGTCACCACTCTGAACTCTGAACTGGTGCCCCTCATGGTGCATTTTTGGCCTTTTCGTCCCCTCAAGAGTCACGCTGTCTCAGCAGATGTTCAGAACACGCACGCCTGTTTACCGAGCATCTCAATGGTAGCTAGTGTTCATTTCCTCCTTCCTAATCTCAGCTCACCAGTGTTTCCTCACCTCCAGAGCGAACTGAGCCGCTTCAGATGAGAAGCAGCCGTTTTATCGTCACGACTGGATTTGTCAGCCTAAAACCTGCCCATCATGTGCCCGCTGATCGTTTTATTCCACAGTTTTTAATGGGAAATGAGAAGAGAGGAGAGCATTGCAGCTGTGAAAGTTTCCCACACTTTCCCAAAAATACAATGCCAAGAAAACTGAGCGTCCCCTGACTCATGAAATGTCTTCACGCTGTATGCAACTGAAAAAAAAACAGCTTAAACCCACTTCCAGATATTTCCAACGGACAAATAACGTTTGTCAACAACATCAACAAGGTGCCGCGATGCCTCATTTGATATCCACGTGTCCTTCCTGTCCGGCACTGACCTCACATCAGCCGTCAGACACAAGCTATGCAATGTAGCTAACTGGTTAGCAGTGTTAGCAACTAGTAAAAAAAACAAAACAGCAGAGGGAGGTGAATCTTTACAGAGAAAATGATGAGAGGAAGAAAGCGCTGACACCCAGCGGCGATGACCAGCAGTAACTGTACCGACGGTCGACAAACAAAGCTGAGCTGCTGAAAGACACAAACACATTTCAACAAAGTCGTATAGTGTGAATAAATCTGCAAAGAGAAACATTCACTTTGAGGCGATGTAAACCAAAGGAGCCGAGCTGTCGTGATGAGATTTAGATGTTAAGTCTTGCATATGGATGTGAGTATGTATTAAAAAACAGATCTGCTAATTATGACCCCTAATTAAGCTACATGAAGTTGCACAACGGTGCCACTCAACATGCAAACAAACCCCTCACTATGAGAGCCAAACAAGGTGGAGTCTGTTGTACGCACTCTTTCCCATCATCCACTGGGGTGGCTTCCAACAATGCCCTGCTGCTTCGCACACAAGACTAATTTTATCCCACAAGGCCATTTGGACAGAATGAATCAATTTCAGTGTTGTCTGTGCCAACTTAAAGGCTGACACAACTACGTAATGCAAAAAGAGAAAAGGAGAAATAAAAGTGAAATAAAAAAAGCAAATAAATAGAATAAAAAGAATGAAACGGTGCTCTACATGCACAGTAAAGTGCTTTTTGTCTGCAAGCCCTGATCCAGAAAAGAAGGCGTCCTCTATGCTTGTTTGTGACTGGTGATTCTGGGATTTAAGTATTGAGTAGCCCTGACTTATGTTTCCTTTTTTTAAACGCATCTCTGGAGCGTAGTGGGGGGGTTGGAGGACACAGGGAGGGGCAGGGAGTCGCCCTACTGCGGGGACTTGGGCGGGGTGTGGTGGGGATCTTTGCTGGGGGTTTTCCCTGGGTGCGGGGGCGGGGAGGCCCACCGTCCGGCCGGCCTTCGGGCATCCCTCGGGGGTCTGCCCGGGGTGGCTGAGCCGGGTTTAGAGGAGGGGGGGTATGTCTCTCTGGCCTTGGCCTCCCCTGCTGGGATGGAGGCGTCGGGGCACTTCCTCTCCTCGCCTGTGGGGGCAGCGCAGGCTGGCTTAGCTTCCTTGGGGGTCGGTGGTTGCTGTAATGTCGGTGCGTCCTTCACCCGCTGGCAGATCTCAGCGTAGGAGGGCTTCCTCAGCTCCTGGTGGGAAAACAACAACAACAGCGACGGAGTCAGAAAATATTCTGCACCCAGACCGCGACACATTTACCACGGACGCATTTCCTTCTGCACACCTGTTAATGTAAGCAAGAAAGAAACAAGAAAGATGATAAAACCCTGCATATAGTAGGGAACACCATAAATGACAATAACCTCCTAAAAGTAATTACACAGCAGACGGCCATGACAATCAACATTTTAAAAAGACGTAGCATTGCAGAGAAAAATAAAAACTATGGCCACAGGACAACCTGTAAGGTCACTGAAAAGTGTCTTTAACACCCTTTTGACAACATAAAACACCAAACTAAAAACATGGCTGTTTCTGAAAAACGGCTTGTTCCTGAGAAGTCAGCTTTCTGGAGATTCAGAGGTTCATCAGCTGCAGGTTTTAGCACCTTGTTTACATTTTACTGCAATGCTAAAAAGCATGAAAAAGGTCGCATATGTGGGCCGAAAACGAAGGAAACGAAGGAGTCATTACTGACCGTGGCAGCACCGTTGACTTGCACTGATTTGCTTGCAGTGGACAAAGTGCCAGGAACTCGCTCCACCGACAACTGCACCTCCTTCGGCTTCACCTCCGTCACCTTCACCTCCCTGAAATAAACAGACACAGGAGGCAAGGCCAAATAAAATGGGTGGTCAAGCGGTCGTGAAACACACAGTAACAGGAACTTAATGCCAGCAGCCGGACGGACTGAGTCAGTCTGTCTGTCAGAGGAGGAAAGAGAAAAGTCTGGTCTTGTAAGGGCAACACATGCTGAAAGTGATGCTCAGTGATGACTAAAATACACCAGACGCACAAAACAAATCAACAAAGTCCAGCAGCAGCAGTCAGGATGGCCGACCCAGGGAGCAAATGTCACGAAACGGCTGCTTTCCTGGGACAAAGGACTGTCGTTTCTTCATGTGTCTTGATGCACATAAACCTGTGACGATGCACATCCTGATGCTTGTCATGCAGGGTTACTGCACACAGAGCAACATGGGAAAACAGCACAGCTGGCTACAAAGTTTTATAAACCTCAACTTGTCTTGAAATGCTCTGACTGCAGATGTAACTGGAACAGAGACGGTTTGATATGAAGGAAAGGTAGAAGAGCAGCCATGTGCGTGAACCCTACGCTGCCCTTCAGCAACAAGATGCTGGCGCTGCTTCCTCCTCCATCGTCAGTGTGAAATTCGAGTCCTATAAGTAAAACATGTAGAGACTTGATGTGTAAGCCGTT
Organism: Chaetodon trifasciatus; assembly: GCA_037975065.1. Classification (NCBI taxonomy): domain Eukaryota; kingdom Metazoa; phylum Chordata; class Actinopteri; order Chaetodontiformes; family Chaetodontidae; genus Chaetodon; species Chaetodon trifasciatus. Next base: position 3,772 of record JBBMOE010000149.1, read on the forward strand.
AACAGCTCCGCAGGTGAACTGTGGCGGCGCGGCAAAGCCGGGCAGAGGTGATGAACAGCAAAGCATTTCTCACAGTTCTACAACCCCGATTCCAAAGAAGACGATGGAACGGTCTAAAACGGAGATAAAAAAGAAATGCAGTCAGTTACCTCGACTGAACTGTGTTCACTGACAGCAGTTTTCTGAAGTGTTCATGTATGAATCTCCTTCATCCAATCACGTGTTCACAGAGCTCGCTCGTGATGCCCCTCTCATACCCAATCATGATCCTCTCACCTGTTACCAATGAGAATATTTACCTGTGGAAGGTTCCAAACAGGTGTTTTTGGAGCGTTCCACATCTTTCCCAAAGAATAAGCAGATATTTAGAAAAGTCCCTGAAGCTGATGAGGAAACACGTTAAATATATTGACTGTGTGTTGTTTTCAGTGTCAAAAAGGAAATGATCACATTCTGTTTATTTATGTTTTACACAGAATCTAAACTTTTGGAATCAGGGTTGTGTGTGAGTATTACTGAAAAAGCACCAGTAATAATAACGAGTATTTCCCACGCACACACACACACACACACAAAGCAGTGGGTAGAAAAAAGACCCTGTGATATGTCTCAGATTCAACGGCATCAGAGTGGTTCTTACGTTGCTGGGAGGGGCGGAGCGGGACTGTGTGGTGGGCCGGCGGCTGGGGTCAGGGTCGGGGCTGAGGCTGAGGCTGAGGCTGAGGCTGAGGCTGAGGCTGAGGCTGGGGTCGAGGTGGTTGGCGAAGGCTGGAAGTTTGTGGGCTGGAAGCTTGTGGGCATCGGGGAGGTGGAGGACCGGAGCGGCTCTTTGGGGCCCGCTGGAGACAGACCTCCTCCAGTACTGGAATCAGCACTTACATTCTGCGAGGGAAACACACGAAGAGGAAGAGACTTAAAGAGAGGCATTAAAGCAAGTTTTCATTCTTTTGTAGTCAGAATGCTACGAACACCAATCAGTATACCTTTCAATTCTACATAAATATTGCCTGAACAGGAGTATTTGATAAATCTCTGTGCTTTTAGCTATGAATCCTTACAACCGTTTTCTCACTACATTTGAAACGCAGCAGCAGCGTCTGAAGGTCGCGGCTGCTCTCGAGTGACGATTTCAGCTAAAAACAGGGAACGCAAATGATGAAGAAGAGTATCTGTGAATAATTCTGCTGATATGGAGAGTTGATTTAAGAGAGATTTAAGAAGGGGAGTCCAGGGAGTGCCTCAGGAAATCATTTAGCCCTCTTTAAAGCAATGCTCCTAAAAATGTGTCTTCAGCCTGGCGTCCATTAAACATAACCCGGCGTTATACACTGAGACCTGACCCTGAGCCGACTGACCATGTAACACGCGGGTCTGAACTCATACAGGTCCTGGGTCCTCAGGTGGACCCCTGAAGACCTTTACCTGCAGGTGAAAAGACAGCACACAGATACTCGTTCAGCGTTAGCATCAGTCTTTACCCGTTCCTTTGTGGTTCCAACAACGACGCTGCTGGCCAGCCGGTTGTCGAACACATCGTCGGTCTTGAGCTGGCCGGCTGCTCCCGGCAGGGGAGGGAAGCTGGAGAGACCCAGCTCGAAGCTCGGAGACGGGGGTTTGGGAGGAGGCGGCGGCGACTGAGGCGTCACTCTCTGCATGATGTCAACAAACACAGAGTCAGCACAAAACTTCGCAGAGGAAGGGAAACAACCTTGAAACACAAGGTCAAAGTACAGCAATAGAGTCAGTCAGCTGACGGGGCGTCCACCAACTGATCACTCAGCACAAGGACACGCTTTAACGTGTCATTACATTACAGGATAAATGTAATCCTGCTTTCACTGTTTCCTTTAAACTAGTCTCTCCAGAAAAAAAGAAAAGCTTCATTCATACTATATAATTTTAAGATAAAAATACAGCTACATTAGACTGAAAAGGGGGACACCAAAGAAGTACTTACTGTAAACTTTTCGTCCCTCTTTTTCCTAGAAGCAGAAAGATTTTTCCTTTAAGAAAGAGAACACTTCAATTTACAAACATCCACTCTAACTGAAACAATGACTTAACCTTTCACAATGTAAAGACACAGATCAATCCTACATCATATCAATCATATTTCAGAGTGTTCATCTTTTGATTGACAGCCAGTGAACGGCTTATGCCTCAGACGGACTGGGCCACATCTCAGCTCTGCTGTTAACGCAGATGAACAGCAAAGTTAACACTGAACAGCTGTGCATCAGGGTGCGTCAGGTGTGCATGCTTTTGTTTGCTGAAAATATTAATTCAATCATTTTTAAAGATCAACTTTCCAGTTTTCCTGATTTGAAACTGATGAGTGACGCTTTCGAACGCCCATCCAAACACGGCTCCTGTTGGAGGATTTTCAAATATGAATGATTTTGGATCAGAGTACCTCCAGGTACCTTGTCTTTTAGCTATCCAAACATACAGTTTGGCTGAAGAAAGGGGTCATGCAGATATACCGAGTATCTGCCCAGTTTAAACATAGAGCTGCTCGTTTAAAAATGCGTCCTGGCCCTGAACGTTGACAGCAGGCTGAGTGTGGATAAAAGGATGAATAAATGTAGATTTAAGGCACTGCAGTTTGATGAAGTCACTGATGTTCTTTGTGGTTTACTGCACAGTTGCTTACAAACATGTTTTCTTATAATTTTACATTTCCTGGAAAACTGGCGAATGTCTTTTCAAACCGTCCAGACCCGTATTATGAGGACAGGACGGTGCTGTTATCAAGCATTATCGTGCACTGGAGCGGTGACGTACCTTCCTCTGCCGACACCCACGGGGTAATCTGTGGTCGTGGGCTCAGTTACTCGCCCCGTGCCCACCGTGTCCCTGCGTGGGAAGGCGGAGGTGGAGGGTAGCCTGGTTCTGGGCTGGCTGGTGGGGAGTCGTGTCGGCGGACTGCTGCGAACCCCGTTGAGTCTCTCGCTGGGGAAGCTGGGAAAGAGGCCCGGGTTGTCCAGAAGGCCGGTGCTGCGGTCCGCTGTGGGGATGGTTGGCCTCAAGTGAGGTTTACTGTGATTCCTGCAGGAAACAAGAACGCTTCAGAAACTCCATTCAGTTCATCGGATATTCAACTGTATTCAGGACTGTGGGCTGAAGTGATATTAGATCAGATCTGCCTGTACTGTCTCTCTTGTCTTGGGCATTCGGGAAACACAGTGGATGTAGCAGTGCACACGTTCAATCAAACTACAGTCAACAGACACAACAAGAACACTGCACGATGTCATGACAGTCATCATATGAAATGTAAGAAATCAAAAGCCATGAAGCAAAGTTATTAAGGTAGATAATGTAACAACATCCTGTTAACATCACTGTTAAGAAACAAAAGCTGGAGTTAACAGAAATCTTATCACTCAGAGATATTTCTGTTAACAGGCGCTTGTTTTCCACCATTTTCCCCTGTGTTAGAGACGGAGGAGCCGCAGATACCAACCTGTTCCTGGGCGAGTAGTGTCTGACAGTGAGGGGGGACGTCGCTGGTTTGAAACTGTGCGATGTGGTGAATCCATTGATGAACTGGTTGTTGTGAAATGGTGCAACCTGGTTAAAAGAAAACAGGAAGTGAATTAACGGGAAGTGAAATCGACATATTTAGGGAGCAAAATAAATGAGTGTTTGCTTGCAGTGATGCCTGAGTGCATTTAAAAAGGTTTAACTATTTCCATCTGATAACCCTGAAGCCATGAAATCAAAGAACGCTTGGCATGTTGTACCACCTCTCATCCACATGCATGTTGACTTCCACGTAAACACAGTGAAACTCACTGTGACGTGTAACTGACAGACGTCTTCGCTCGTGAGTTCAAACTACTCTCATCTTTCTGAAAAACAGCATCTTAAGTATCAGTATTTGTAGTCTATGGTTCAAATTTATCAGCCGTTTCTTACCAGTGCGGGGTCGATGAAGCTGTGCGTGGCGGACCAGGCCTGCGGCGTGATGAGGCTGTACAAGGGGAACTGCTGCTGGGGGCTGTAAACTGGCGGGATGTAGTAGGATGTGTAGCGCTGCTGGGCATACGGGTTCACCTCCACCGGCCGGTAACCGTTCTTTGGCATGAAAGTGTTGATAGCGATTGCCTTCGCCTTTATCCTCGCCTGGTAGAGCCAGAACAGGACAGGAAGTGAGCACTGCAGCTCTGATAACATAAGAGCCAGACTTCCGATGACTAAAATCCTTCATCTGGATAAAAGATATAGTTAAAAGTGGCCAAGATCTAAAAAGTGACAGTGAGCTTACTTAAAGTAAGAAGCAGCTGGCTGGAAAAATGTTTTAGTGTCCGGTGTTTCAGTCGACTTACTGGAAAACTGCATGTGATTTTCAATTGTATGAAATCTTTACAAAATATATGCTGAAATACAAATATAAAATTTTAGGGAACTATGCGTCCAAAAATAAAAACAAAACTGGGCCAGGAAGGGCAGTGCTGAAGTCTGAGGAACGTGCTCAGATTGGCTTTGCTGATATATCTGCAGGTACGAGTCAAAGAGTCCAGATGTTCACTTTGTGTGTTTAATTTAGAGATTTTCTTTCCTGAAATCGGACGAATATCGACCAAAGTTAAATACAAGATGCTCTGGTCTTTACACATCACTCATCTTTTACACAAAGTCAATGAACTTAGATGTTTCCTACCTTTATAGGCTTCCCTTGGAAGGTCTTCACCTCCTCACGTAGATACTGATATGCCTTTATCAAGAGAGCGTGGACATTTCAGCATTTCAGGGAAAGCAGATGATTTTAAATGCCATGATAAACAGAAATATGAATGACAAGTAAGTACCATATAAAGTAAGGGTGCAGCCACTGAAACAGGAAAAGCTAGCTTGGATTTCTATTTTTTCTCTTCCTATAAAGCATACAAATATTTCTGGTGACTCATCTCCAGCACGGGGCTGGTTACATAGATTTATCCAATCAAACATGATTTGGGGTGACCAGCTAGCTCCACCTGTTGCATAAAACTGCACTCGACCATTAGCCTCTGGGGCTAGAGGCTAGCTGAGCAACTTCATGGGAGGCGCGTGTCTGGATGGCAGTTAGCCAAATCTTTCTTTACATTTGTAAAAGAGCGTGGCAGAGGTCTGTTCTCGTCATTTCACGCTCGTCCTAAACCTGATCTCACCATGCAGGTGAGAGCTGTTTCCTAGCCACGCCCACTTCTGAGTGACCCAATCAAAGCAGGATTTGATATCAATCCCTCTTGTAATTAAACCCAGCCGACATATTCTGTGTCCTCTGTCGCATTTCAGGGGACAAAGACATTAACTTCACTGCGACCTTTGGGAGAAAATGAATAACAGCAAAATAACACACTGACTTTCCACCTGTGTTGTTACCTGCTGTGCATCTGCTTCTGATTCAAAGGTGATGAACCAGTTGTCGTTGTAGGCAAATTCACAGTTGATGAACTTGGGTAAGTTGTCCCCTTTAAAAAGAGCTTCGACCTCCTGCAAAACAAACCAGGAGATGAAAGTCAGTCATTTTCACAATGACACACTAAAACAACCTGAAAATAGAGAAATAGCAGCTATACACCAGTTAATATTTAAATACTGGGTCATACAAGAAAAGTATTTATTAGTTAGATTTCAATTTTTCATTCTGTGTGAGAGCAGATTGAGTTTCTGGTGTATTAAACAATAAAACTAGTGAAAATTTAGGAACTGTGGAATCTTTTACGTGTCCAATATGTGCAGATTTCATGCTAGTTCCCATTTCTTTTCAAACATACACACTTGCTTGCCACACTCCAATTAACACACTGGACAAAAACATCTCAAAAACAAAAAATAAATAAATAACCCAAAACACAACATGTCTGGGAAATAACCCCAGAATGTGAGGTTGCAGGCTGGGGTGCTCCATGAAGCAGTTTGTTTGCCAGAGAGCTCTAAGGTCAATTATCATGTCTGAGTCCTGTAAATAATTCAGTTAGCTGTGAATACTTCATGTGGCTGATAAATTTAAAGATGCTCCAGACACCGTGGTTGCTGCAGAATAAACATATTAAATAATAGCAAAAATAACAGGTTTCCTGCCTTGATTTTGACCTCATCAGTGGTGAAGAAAGCCGTCAGACTCCTACAACTGTCACAGCTTCACTCTTACGAACAGACGCAGATGACCACAAAGCCATCGTAGCTTGGTTTGAAAGGTGGCACCATGAGAGCTGTCGAGCTCGAGGGAATAAGAAGATTCAACGGCACGCCACAAAGGTTCATGCTTAAAAACTCGCATCTGCAGCTGCACCAATGTTATTCTCAATTACTGCAGCTGAAATAAACATTAACATGGCGTTTTCTGCCATGTTAATATAACGCTGACGCAGCACGACACATCAATAACCGTACGTGAAAAGGTTTATCTGACACACTGTGGAGCTGAAAATGCACCGCTGTGAGAAGCCTCTTAAGTTCTGAGTCTGTTGAACTGGAAATGTTCTGTCATGCTGAGACAGATAAACGTGTTCCTGATATCATAAGCATTCTGCAAATATTCCACAGCTGCTGCTCGACTGTTCAGGATTTTTCAGCTGCTGCTGCTGTAGCAGGAAACGGCTTGTGTGGAACAATAAGCCTCCTAAAACCTGCACGCCTGCGCGCAGTGGCCTGTGGGTAAAACCTAGACTGCGGCTGCATTACTGGGAGAGATGGAATGTCTCCGCATTAAAACCCTGATCAGGTTCAGGGACCCACAGGTGAGACGCTTAACTTGGACGTCTGAATGCTGAACGGGCTCCCTCATCACACCACCCTGCTGTCATGGTTTATTCAGCCGATTCTGTAGCACGGATGGTCTTCTGCAGACTAAATGATCTCTGGATCATGTGCATCTCCCCCCCCCAAGACCGATAATGCATCTACAATACTGTTCCATCCTTTAAATTTTGTCTTGGTTAAATATTTTTTAAATTCTTCATCATAAAAAATGATGAGAATAGACTACATGTGAATTTACAGGGAAACACTTTAAACGCCATTATTCGTGTGATTTCAGCTCTGCAGCCAAATGCTGTCACACCTGATTGTACCCTGAAAATAGAAAATAAAATCTAACTTGTTGTCTTAAATACACAGCCCCACCGGCACGGTAAATAAAAGACAAACCAACAACGTGAACAGACCGTGACGTCAAACTATCAATCACACACCCGGACATGCTCGGTGCCTTCAACGTACGTACGTTATGCTTGTATTTAAGCTATGAGCTGAGTCTGTGAAAGTGTTTATCGATGAAATAATCAAACAGCTAGTCTTTGTTGCCTCACGCTGGAGAACTGTTGGGAGAATCAAAAGACTGACAAAGGACTCTACAAACCACACGGACCATCACACAGGGTGAACATCCACTGACCTCTACAGGCGTGCTCTCAGGAACCTCTCTGAGGATCACGATGCAGCGGTTCTGATTGGGTCGCACCTTCTCACCCTTCTCATCCACTTGGACCAATGGCAGAGCTGCAGATACGGATTACAGAATGAAGCATTCACAGATTTAGTTGAACCCAAATGCCTTGAATCTCAGTGAAAAAAAAGATGCCTAACCGCAGCACAAATGCATTTCTTTGTTCACAGTCTCTCATCCAAATTCATATACAAAATCTCGACACTGCTCACATCACTGAGCCATAAAAGTGAAGCTTCAAGTCAGATAAGATTAATTTAAGTAGTAAATTATGTGTGTAAATCAAACACAAGCAGGTAAGACTGATGAATGCACTTTAACAACCTCTCCTGGGAAATCAAGCCAACCACATGCTGATTAACAGTCACTGCGCCTGGTAGGTTTGTCTTGTCACGCAGCCTTCAAAGCAGGTACGAAACCACCATCGCAGGCCTGCTTTACTCTGAGATTCTAGCAGGTGAGTCAAATCATGACGCGGACAGTAAACGATGGAGGACAAACACTCGATAGTCTACTCACATCGTAAAATGTCAACGATGAGCTCCACGTCAGTGCTGAGCTTTTTGACGTGGTCCAGGTTGGCCACCGTCACGATTGGCACATATTGGTCGCTGTCCATCTGGGAGATGAGGTACATGTCACTGGCCAGATTCTCCCTGAGAGACAAAGAAGAGGTGGAGGTGGTTAGTGACACTTCCAGGGTGCAGCTCAGATGGCAGATGTGCTCTTATAACTGTGCAGAGGTGAAATTTAACCTTACACCTGATGAACATCCACCAGCTTTGTTTAGAAAACCCGAGGGTGACATTTGGGAATGTGAACCGGTGCTCTTCTTACCACAAGTGAAACTTGTTCGCAACTTTAGTCTACAGCTGTTGCACACGTGGCTGCTTTACTTATGCAACTGTGAGCTAAGCAGTTTTCCCAAAGGAAACGCAACGTCGGTGCTCATGGTTTCAGTTTCTCTGAATATATTCTCAGCCAGTATTTCATAACATGACGCCGCCCTTCGGGTTGCTCTGTCCTCTTGGCTTTCGTCTCCCCTTCATATATGGTCGTTGTCACTTTTTTCTACTGTAGTTTGGTGAATCTGGCTAACAGCACGCTCCACTTGATGGCTTGTTCCAAGTTGATGAAGAGGAGAAAAAAGAAATATTAAAATCTGTGAGGTCTCCCTTCAAACCAGCAGCTACACTGCCACCACACAGACGCTCAACAGTTTGAAATAAGGCTTTCATTCAGACCACGCCTGACGCCCACAGGCAGAGAGAGAGAGAGAAAACAAAGCACAACCCCCATGAAACATGTAGAACTGAAGAAGAGCTGTAGAAGAGAACTGACAGGAAAAGCAAGGTGAGCAGATTAAAGCGGTTTGTGATTAAACACTAAAATACGGTGGAGAATTAAAATCCACTAGAAACTTAACACATGGCTACATATCTGCTCTGTGAATCACTCGCCGCATGGTCTCCTGTGAGACACACACACAAAAAACCTCAAATCAAACCGGAGAAATGTGATTTTCTGTACTTGATGGAATGCCGATCTGTGGTTGGAGATCGCATTTCAATACGGCCAATCAAAACTGCGTAAATCAGTAACGTCATCATTGTTTCACAGGCAGAGCAGATGGTCACGCTGAGCCCGACAGCAGCCTGCAACACAAGAGCCGTAGACTCTGAACAACAACAACAACCACAATAACTTTGCAGCTGACTTACACACATGTAAACAAGCGTTGGCCCGTTGAACGAGCCTCCAAACATTCACTGAGGAAAGGTGCGCTGCTAATGTCAGCAGCAGATGTCACTTTGGTCTGGTTAGACGCTGGTGTAGTTCTCACGCTTCAACACCACTAACAACACGCTGTCTGCTGATGACATGCGGGCGACAGCGCACGTTTGTTTACTTGCTGGAAACTTCACAGAGGTGAACACACATGGTTTATTCTGCATGGGGTTTCTGCACGGGCAGGTGTTGAGATGTAGACGTCCATACAGAGGTGGGAGGGTGTCAAAATCTGTCACACCTTGTGGACCCTCGAGGAAGCATCATTTTAGCTGAACAGAAATCCAGCTTCTGTTAGCTAAGCTGGGGGGGTTCCACTGAGTCAGTCAGTTTATTGATCTAAAGAGAGGAAATTTTTCTTGCTGTGGCTCAATTTAAGTGCTTTTTCCCATTAACAAGTGTGAAACTGCTGCTGAGCAATGAGAAAAGCAGATGAAGTCTGAGATTTTAACATGTTTCGTCTGTTGCTGTTCTACATTTAAGGAATTCCTGAACAATCTGAGGTTTTTTTCTTCTTTCCTGTGTCACATCCAGAGAAAAGTACTACTAATTATAGACAATGACTGATGACAGCGTGACGTCTGACAAGTCAACAACATAGAGACCTCAATAACTAACGTCACCATCCTGTTTTGGTTCACGAGCACAAACCTTTTTGACAAAACTTCGCTGTAAAACTAACTTAGCTCTAGTCTTGTCCCTAATATGTGTGCAGTACCTCACGATGATGTAATGTAATGTGTGAAATTCTCACGGTAAACTAACCGGGAAAGACAGAACTCCAAGGTCTTCTTCAGGTGCTCCCTTAAGCCCTCCTGTGGATTCTCTTGCTGGGAATCACTGCCTGTTGACAAACGAGGACAAGTTTAGGTGGAAAAAAAAAAAAACCAAACTAATCCCTGAGCCCTCCAGCAGAACATTATTCAAACCACTAAAATAAAATAAACTGAATATAAAGCATGATGTGGATGGGAAAGAGCTGAGCAAACATTTCAAGGATTACTTATGTGTCAACAAAAGAGAACAAAAGGCTGCCGCACACTGTTCTCCTCACTTTCATCAGAGGAAATCCATAATGATGTTTCTCCGAGCTGAAGAAGAAGAATTCCTTTATTGATGCCCCTTTGGGGAAATCCATCTTTACACTCTGATTACTACTTTATACACACACACACACACACACACACACACACACACACACACACACACACACACACACACACACACACACACACACACACACACACACGCACACACACACACACGCAGAGAAAAACCTAAACATGCAATGAACATGGAGAGATGTCAGAGTGGTGGGTCACCACAGTGCAGTGAGGTCCTGGGTGGTTAGGGGTTAGATGCCTTGCTCAGGGGCACCTCAGCAGTGTCCCAGAGGTGAACTGGCACCTTTCCACCAGCCAATCCCCCTCCATTATGTACTGGGCTGCTATCCCAATCACTACTGCTACCACCCCTGACTGAGGACAGTGTGCGGGAGTCTAATGTGCTGTTTCGTCGACCCGTCTTCTGTGCACCTGCCCATCCACAGGTGTGCAGAGGATTTGCTCTTATAAGGATTCCTTATGTGAAAAAGTACAAGAAAATGTTTTTTATACACACAAAACATGCAGCACACTTGTTAGTAGTTCAACAGAAACTCAACCAGTGTGAATCGCCTTCGTTTTTCAAGCAAATTTACTCATCAAGGGGGAAGTTGACTGACAATTAATTCAGCTGCAGGACTTGAAACAGACCCATCAAACCCAGGGCACCACCCAAATCAATTTGACAGTGTGATCAGGCCTTTGTTCATTCATTCATGCATTCAGAGCTCATGTCAATCAGCTGAAAAGTGGCCTTTGGATGTGATCATTTGGTGGGGTGGAGACTCTGAAACAACGGGACATGTCGAGCGTTTTAGAATATTTCTCTCAGCACCAGAACTCCCTTCAGCTTTGGTGTTGCTGACATTCCTTTCAGGTGGAGGACATTTAGAAACAAATGTCTCGTCACAGACAGTGTCTGTGTCTTTAAAGCTGTGATAAATAAAACATAAAACAACAAACAGCTCTTAAGCGGTCACTGAATGCTTCCAGACAATAAATTCAGCTACGTGAGGTTGAGCCCAGCTCTTAACAACATGATGCAATTTTATTCCAATCATTCTGACTTAAAAAGAAAAATAAAGAGGCAACATTGCAAGCCTCCCTCAGTAACTGTAACTGTGATCATTCACTTAACCTGCCAACCAGAACAAGTAGATTCTATTAGCCTCAGCAAAGACCACCTACAATCAGCCCACAGTCTGCTCTGACAAACAACCAATCACTAACCAGCCCACCTGTGCGCCCTGGTTGCCCAGGCTCAGGGTATTCTGTGTAGGCTGGCTCGGAGCACTCCAGGGTGACGGAGGCCACCGGGGCCGGCTCGGCCAGCATTACTGGTACCGGTGGAGGCTCATCTGGGTCGGTTAGTAGAGGCTCCTTGTAAGCCTTGTCTTCACTGGCTTCATAGCCTGTGACAATCAACAAGGGGAGGCATGATCATTATTAAAGGTGTATCAGGAAATTTCAACAGCCATTTTACATCAAGGTGGTGCTTTTCAGGACAAAGTGCCTCATAGGTGAGTCTCGTCTACTAGTTTATAATTAGCAAAGATGTAGTTATGCAACAGAAAAATGAATTCCCATTAATACCTGAAGCTGTTTACGCAGATGCTCCACACAGTTTTGATGATTCTGATCTGATTGTTCAACAGTCTGACCTGTCGATTCTGATGTTTCTGACAGCATTCACAAACATTTTTGTCAATTTTCCTTAATGGAAAATTCTATTTTATGTTCAGAATTAATCACTGACTATTAAATAACTTCAGTTTTCTCTAGAGGTGCACCAGGTTACAGGCCCTTCTCTGGCTGTCACTCAAACAAATCTCAAAATAAAGTGCTCCACGAGGCTGAAAGATCCCACTGTATCCCACTTTAACATGTTTTATTTTCCAAAAAGTAAACAGTCATGGCCGATCTTGCTGAAAACCGGTTGATTCCGGTCACTGACCAATCGCTCAGAGCATCTCTGGTAAATGCCCAAAAAGATGTAAGGACCAAACAGTTCACTCCCCCTCACTTATCTTTTCAGACCACTACGAATTAGCTATTAGTATTCAAATAAGGTGAACAACTAAAATGACAGTTGGGGCATGGTCAGCACAAACAATTTAAGTGTTTAAAAAAAGAAAAGGATTAAAAAGGTGAGAACAAGTGGGATTACCTGTACTATAACAGCTCAAATGATAAAGTCAGCATGATATCATTACATTTCTACAGCACGGATGTGCCGCTCTGACTGAACAAAACAGAAATACCTCTTCATTAATATTTTCCAGTTTTACTCTGCTGTTTTTTTCAATAGCTATTAAAGCAACAACCACTGAAACACAAGAGCTAAAATCTGAAACATCTGTGACAGACGTGTTAAGTTTCACTGACAGACGCTTCACAACAATACCAAAACAGCAAAATGACTGGAAATGACTTGTGGGTGAAAACTGTTTCAACTCAGAGCAACAGGGCGCCGAGGAAGACATGAACTCACTGTTGTCCTAACTGAGTTAGTGCTGAAGAATGAACACGGTCATTGACTTCAATTATGACAACAGGTAGACATGAAGGAAGCGTTCGCAGCATCAACAGCAAATTGAAATGGGAATACAACAGAGAGACGAAGTAACGTGGTGAAATATACCTATGAACCGATTAGAAATAAAGACCTGCCCCTGATATTAAATAAAGGGAGCATTCACCGTTTGGGGATTTATGGTCAGGTATCACATAAATCTTGCTAAAGCATCAACAACACTAAACCAAATTTTAATACTCAAATGGTACCTAAAATGCTTTCAGCCACTTGTGACTGTGATGTAAAATGATGCTCCTCTACACAACACATACAGCCGGTTTGTTGAAGGTTTTGTGTGTTTCCTACTCAAAGCCATTAATTTGATCTTTCAGACTTGTTGGAAATAAGAAGACCTCAGTAGCTTGCGTAAGCTGCAACAGTCACCATGGCAGGCCGACAGAAAAGGCACTTCACCAATGCTAAATAAAACCTGACATCACACTGCCGCTCCCACTGTTTGACTGGCAGCTAATCTATGGAAAGTGCAGCATGCGTCACAGCATCACACTGTGTTTGCAGGTAGTAAACCTTCAATTACATGCTCCGTAACTGTCTTCAGACAACAGAGCTTCCCGTGCATTGATTTATTTGTGGTGGCCCTCCCCTCCTCTCCGTGCATACTCTGAATCAAAACATGATCATGTGTGGGAGGAGGGATTGTTTCCTGCAGAAAAGCCGCTGGCAAAATTACGGACTGGGATCACAAATGGTTGGTATCGTGATCGAGTCCAAAACTGATGTATTCAAATTAACTCTGGCAAATCAGTCTATCTTTGTTCTTAACACAACACTGTCAATCTCAGAGACCCAACTCTTCAAATCAATTATTAGCAAGCATATAAGGAGCTTAGCTAGTGAGAATAGCTGCAGTCAACCAGCTGCTGCGTGGATTCTGATGCGCGTCTACTGTTGTGCTGTTACAGTGCTGGTGCTTGGATCAGCCAAAAAAGGACAAAACACTCGCAGTTAATTATTTACCATAAAGTACTTGTAATAATACAATAGTAATATACAGCATTTAGTAATTTTAAGAAAGCGTGGGCGTGCATCCTTCTGCGTCAACACACATGCCAAACGCTGACTGCAAAGTTAATACTCAAAGTGTTGAAGTTCAACCAAGTCTATACCTATAAAACCTATAAATCCTTAGAGGGGGAGGCATTTAAAAGAATCATGGACGAGACCAGTGATGGTAGTGAGGTTAAAATGTGGGTAACTTCCATTTCAAGTGTCTGAATGAAATCCATGAGTCCTTCAAGGTACTGAGCAGTAAACGCTGTCACCTTAACAGCCAAGCCACTGCTCTCGAACAGATCTTTATTTGCCAAAAGATAAAAAATAAAACCCCATCTGAGGGTCCTGGTAGTTTCTACAGATAAGCAGGAGGAACCAGCCACTGTTGGTGTTGATGAAAAGCAGTTTCCGTCCCTTATGGCATATTCATGATAAGTCTGCAGTGGTCAAAAAACACATATGACGTGAATGGACGGACTATATTACAGTTTTCAGTAATTAATTTTCCACACACGTCCTCACAGACATAAGAGATGAAATACACTGGGATGCCAATCAGAATCAAACTAATCAATAATTTCTGTTCGCCACCACATCCTTGTTGCCTCTGTATTGGCTATACTTGGCTGGGCACATTAAAGTGAGTGATTACGGTCATTTGTGTAGAGGGAACGGTGACAGCGGTTGGAATATTCATAGCTCACGCTAAATTGAGTATGAATGATTTAAGACGTGTCTCGGCGTGACGAGAAAAGTGACAAGAATGGACAGACACACTCTGAAGAGGAAAAAAAAAAAAGGTTTGTGCGTGGAGACCAGCTGGTATTTCAACACGCCAACATTACCGGTCGCTCTACGATTATTACGGATGCTCTGTGTTGTTGGCAGCTGAGCAGCAAATCGTTTACAGTCTTTCTAACACTTCACATCCTTTCAACGCCTCAACTCCACCAGAGCCGTCAACTTCAAATGACCTGCCTATTCTGTTTGGTTTTTCAAAATTGACCTATGAACTGCCAGCAGCGTTCTTTTCAGGGGTTCAAATCCAAATTATACCTCAACTCTTCTCAGCGCTTCAACTCACACCAACACCGACAAGTTGTTATACTTCAACTCCTCAAGTGCTAAAACCACACATTACTCTCACACCAGTTTCCAGTGTTTGACTGCAATTCATGATCACATTTCATGGCTTATATGTTAGCAAGTATGACCTGGAGTTGTAACACATGGGCTGCGTTTAACACTTCTGTCAGTGTCTAAACTCCACTCGACCCTTCTACGCTGTGCAAAAGTCCAGCTGACAGTTAAACTACCTTCAGTACTCAAAATTCAGCCGACATTTCAACTACTACTACGAAAAAATAAAATTATAAGCAAGTCATTAGAGCTTAATGGATGTCATATAATTGCTATAATGGCCAAATAACAGATGCTAAAAAGCGCTCAGTATATTCTGCATCCCAAACCGCTGGCTGACCTTCTGGGCCAGGGTCGGCCGAACTATCGCAGCCTTCCTTCCATGGCTGCAGGGCAGCAGTTGTGGTGTCTGCACTCCCGCTGGGGTCCAGGCTAAACATGTGGTTGGCCCATGCTTTCGCATTGGGGTTGAGGTCTGAAACCTTGGCGGATTCCTGTGAACAGAACACAGAGCTTGGTCAGAGGTGTGAATGTTAGCTTATGCGTGATGTATCTGCACAACAATAGCAGCTTACAGTGAAAAGAAGCTAATATACAAGTATTTACAAAACTCGTAGTTGATGTTTGTGACAAACGTCAGAAGAAATATATAGCATATAAATGAACACGGGCTATGCTAACATTTAGCAACAAGACGAAGAGCAGATACAAAACAGATTCCATGTTAAAGTAAGACTGTTTCTAAATGTTCAGTCTTTTAGTGATTTTAAATGTGACACGATGAAGGGCCGCTGAAGGTCCTGAAGGTTGTACTGCAGTCTGTGACGCTCTTACATGGATACTCTAAAAGTTATTTCAATTTTTTTTCCTATATTTTGTTTTTTAAAGCAATCTCGGTGCTCTCAGTGTTTTTAGTTGACTCATTTTCACTCTTTTCAACATTCAAGCTGAAGAATCTATAGTGCTTCATAGATTGCATACGTGCGTAACACTTCGCTTAAAAGTCGTATTTGCTTATGTGACAATGACGCCTGTTGGCAGGAAACCGGAAACTGGTTTGAAGGGACTTCTTTTTTTTAACTGGAAAGAGAATATGATCATGCACTTCTTGCAGAACTACACTTAAATGACAGTTTCATGATGGATAGCATCATCAGGAAAACCATTATTGCAAAATTTTCCAAAAAATCAATAAATAGATAAAATGAACAGTAAAAAAAAAAAAAAAATCAGTGTTTTAGTCACTTTAATGTCCATTACTGAACAAACCTGAGCACTGCTCCAAGTGACTCGAGAAGCAGGAATTTGCAACCAGACTGGTTGAATGGGAGGACTTATTTTCCCTTATCATTATGCTAATAGATGAGCCAAACAATTAAAGTCTGCAAAAATGCCCCAATCCAAATGAATTTTCTGACTTGAGCAACAGAACTGCTTTAACAGGCATTCATCAATCATGTCATAAGAAAGCTTCATCTGACATCAGACTCACAACATCTGACAGGAACCACTGCAACCAGCAGAGACGCTGGTACAAGCAGACAGAGACCAGGTCCATAAAGCCCTACTGCCTGCTGGACATACTCACAGAATCAAAGCAGCAGCTCAGCATGCATGTCTCACAGGCTAACAGACTGTAACCCAGAGCCGTGGTCAGAGCCAGCGTTTCATTGAAGTCCTGAGGCATCGCGGGCCAGGCGCTTCCTGGCGGTGGTGGTATAAGACTCCACTGCATCCAATCCATGATGAACACACATTAGAGTCTAAATATCTCCACAGACAGACAGAGGAAGACTCCCGACCAACATTGTATGCCTTAAGCCATGACCCGGGCTCCCTGAAGTGAAGCCGCCACCACCTCAGCTCTGCAAGCAGTCCCCGTCAAATCACAGCCACTGCCACGCTCTGTCTGGCCCCTCCGATCCGAGCCGCTGGGTTGATTCAACAAATCTGATGACAGCACTGAGGCTCCGCTGCCCCGGTGGACTAGGCTGACGTTGCAGAAGCTGACTGGCTGTCTTGCTCCTGTTAAGCAGCCGTCTCCGCTTTTGTTTTGTCACTGTTGCACTGAGTCATTCTCTGGCAAAACACTGGAGCTGTTCAGGGAGTGTTGAGTTGCACACCTGAGCTCAAACGACGCCTGCTCCAGTGATCCACGTGCTAAATCAACCCCGAGGCATCGCTCAAATTAAACCAGCCCTCTTGAGCCTTGGTTTTAATAGATTATTCTGCTAACAAGCTGAGTTGTTGAGGCAAAAGAAAGACAGGCAAACCTGCTTCTTATTCAAGAAGCAGCAAGTTGAATTAAACATAGAATTAGTCAGAGAAACAAAGGAAAATGGATTAAAGGACAGTGAGCTGAGGGGTGACTTGATACGAGATACAAGATTCCTGGGTAGTATTTCACAAATGCTGCACTGTGAGATTATTCAGGGCTGCGTCTGGCCAGACAGACACACACCCCGCCACTGCTAATAAATCAGCCCTGCACTAATGTAAGACTCCCACTCCTGTCCGAGCGGGCTGCCATAGAAACTGCTGCTGACATCACCGGATGTGTACGTTCTGGGCAGCACTTGACCTTTGAAAATTTTTAAATGTTCCCTTCCTTCACAGAGGAGGAAAAGGTTAGCTGCTTCCCTGATTGAGGATGTATTTTGGGAGGGGACGAGAGGATGTGATTCATCATGAACGGCGGACAGAGACGAGTTATTGTCAGTGTCATCGGAGGGCAGCTGGCGTAGCACTGGGTTTATTGCTCTGCCACTCTGATGGAGGCGAGCGTACAGACAGAGACAGCAGACATGCAAGAGTCCTTCAGGGGAGAAAACAAAAACAGCTGAATTTGGACTTATCTGTCTATCTGCAGACCGGAGGCTGATCCTCCCTCTGTGACAGCTACAGAGCTGAAGGAACAGCAGGCCAGATGAGTGCTGAGCACTCTGGAGTCAAATGCATCACAACTACTGTAAAATGCTTCATCCCGAGCATCGTTTCCGACGCCATTAGCCCGATATAGCATTGGCAGAAGTGGTTCAAGGCGATGAAGTATTACCAATTCAGTGCGTCTGAATGTAAGATGGCATTCAAGCGGAGTGTCTCTTTTGTGACAAACTCCACTGGAGGACAAAGTTATCAACAATCTACATCGCATGTAGATAAAAAACAAGACCCTTCAGTTTTAAAAACACCCAGGAGTGGCCTCGCTCCACAGCAAATTATTCACGAATAAAAACAGGTCTGTGCGCTCACTGACAGCCGTTTGCCCTACATGGAGAAACAATGGACCAATCAGAGCTTTGTATGCAGGATTACAAATGGGAACATCATCTTTCTACAAAGCTAGCCAGCTACCCATCTGCACCCATGAACAAACAGATGTCAGCAGGTATGTGTGAGATCGATGCAGCTGTGCAGGCTGCTGTATGTCGACTTACAGACATTACAACTCTACTGGGATCAAGCAAACAGAAATCAGCTCACACCAACAGGCTGAATGAATGAAGGGAAAAGAAAATGTGATTATCAGGCTGCTGACGTTAAACTATTGTTCATCAACTTTTGGTAGAATCGTATCATGATGCTGTTTTCCTTTTACAAATCTCTGCCTTCCAAATTAATGTTTCCAGGTAAATTGAGGTTAAACTCTCACACAATAAGTTAGCATGGTTTTAGTTTCAGATGTGTGGTGAGTTGAGAATACCACTGCTGACATCCACAGATGAGACTAAGTCAGAACAAAGAAACCGGTAAAACTTCCCAAATTTAAGACAGTGGAGCTACGCTTCATGGGACTCATGCATGTCAGCATACTGTAAACTTTAACTGCTACACGTTTTTAACATGAGAATTCTCACATAAAAAAGACATCATGTCTGACTTTCAACACTGTAAATCTTTCACACCATCTGTGCTGTGAACGGTTAAACTCGTGTGTCATGTCAAGCAGTACCTAGTACTAGATGCTGGCACTGTACAATAATTAGCCATGTAAAGTTTCTGAGCTAACGTCAGCCGCTGCATGGGGAGACGGTGAGCTGTTCTTTAACTGAATGACTAACTAGTTTGAGTGTACAGTTTTCCTCTGGTTTTTCAGAGCTGCACCTGAAACTCTGCATTTTGTTTCTGCCCCAATATTTGTGACTATTTCCGAGGCATTCTTATACCTGCAGATGCTCTTTGACTCAACTGTGGCTCGCCTTTCACAGTGACATTCCCAAATGGGGTGAGGATCAGATCCCAGTTGGAGTCGTCCTTTCTTTCCAGCTTTTGTCCATAAATGATCTGACTTCACACACAGGGCTATAAATAGCTCAAGTTCAATTTCTGGTCGGTTTCTAACACATATGTGGAAGGCATATGGTGTATCACACTGTCTGTGTGTGTGTGTGTGTGTGTGTGTGTGTGTGTGTGTGTGTGTGTGTGTGTAAGAGTGTGAATAAGGAATAAGGTGGAAAACACAAAGGTTTAGTAGCACAACATGGCTTATACCTGCATGGAACCAGTTTGATTTGGGCTAAACTAGATTTTGACTATTTACATAAAAGAAGACAAATACATATACAGGTAATTGTATCATTTTCCAAGAAAACAAACGTTAAAATTATTATTTTGCCATTTTTATTTCAAGAAATACTAGGTGCTCTTAGTTATATGAAATGTTTTAATATACTTTCATTCTCCATAAAGAACACCTGTGCCATTTTGATCCTGTTCCACTGTCACGCAGAAATAAGTGTGCATCACACTCTGCTCTATAAATTCTGAGGAAATTACTGACAATTTGTACGTGGGTTGAAGTTTCACTTGTACTCCCTGTGCTCCCTCCACTCTTTTATAGCTTCAATACGTTGCACATTTTGGAAGTTTACTCAAGATTTTGGCCTGTGTTCAGTGTGAGAGCCGCAGGGCAGCCTGCAAAGTGACAAATCTTTGAGTAAATAAAATGTGCTTTTTCAAACATAACCTGGAATGAGATGCAACTTCTGTGCAGACTTCTTTAGCATTTTATGACTTTAAATTTGACAAAGGGAGGGGGAGAGATTTTCTGTAATATCTCTCAGACTTTGCTCAGGAACCCTGACATCCTGAACTGTGTGTGTTCAACCCTGGAAACAGTATTTTGGTTCTCTGACTGCTTTTCCCACCACTAATCCCAGCTTGTAATGAGACCTACAGCCTGAAGCATTAGCCCACTGGACTCAGTCAGGGGGGTTTGTCCCTTACCTTTCACTGCTTATCTTCTTTCCAATCTTGAGCATGTGTAATGACAGTGGAAAAAAGACACCAGGCTCTTTCCATTTCCTAAATCTGGAGCTCTCAGGAAAAAGGACTCTTTTTTTTTTTTTTTTTTGCCTGAAGCCCATCCACTTACTTCTTACCCATTTCCTTGGTTCCACATTCTTTCCTATTGGAAGAGGTTGATTGAAACCCATCAGGGAAACGTGAAGACACATCCCTGCGCTTGCTTGTGACAGGCACAGTTTCACTGTCTCGTTTCAATTTCCTGCTTTTCCCCTACACTGAAGCAGCAGCCATGCTTCACCAGACTGAGTATCCATCTCTTTTATATCATCTATATAACTATACTATATTGCCATCACTTCTAGAAAGAGTGTTAAGTTTATGTATGACCAAGAAAGATCTTCCTCTAAAAACACGACGACGCATGATCTCTGATGTGAAGAAGAATGATTTAAGGGGCTGAAGCCCGCACTGGACTCATAACTGCCACCAAAACAGGGAGTGATTTGGAGCCTCAACACTTTCCTCCTCCAGCCGTAGTGCTGGTGCCAAAAGCTGCAAAAGTAAAACTGATTTTCAATCCAAACCAAGAGCCTTGTGACGCCACCAGCCACGAAAACCAGCCACCCAGACAGCACACCAGAAGAGTGGCCGAACACTGTCCAGGGAGACAGCATGACACGGCTGGGGCAAGCAATAAGAAACCTCTGTTTTTAATCTGGTTTACACAGCTACTGCAGCTCACCACCCACCCTCAGTCTAACCAGCTATGTCTTTTTTTTTTTTTTTCCGGAAAGAACCATAAAAAAACAAAAAAGAGTTGATGAAGTGGCTGGTAGAGGAGGCCAGTTTACTCATCACAGCCAGGATTTACCACAATTTGGCTGGAGGCTGGTGTAATATCCCAGCGTGGTGACCGCATTTAGCCCTGACAGTCACATGTGCTACCATCACTCAAACCTGCAGGGTTGAGTAGCACCCTGGCAGAATCATAAGCCATACAGACTGTGCAAATGAACTGAGTCTGTGGGATGGCATGCAGGATTACCTACACAGGGAGGTCTGTGAGAAAAAACTCACAGGTATAATCACCTTAGTGCTTCTCCCCTACGGTACGCTTTGAACCCTCGGATGTTTTGGCTTCATTTCTACTTCCTGAATTCACAGGCTTTTGGCACAGTCACTGCATTTTATAGCTAGATAAATAAGTCATATTTGCTTCCAGGATAGGTTTGGATACTCAGAAATGACATAATTTGGTATGTCAGTTGTACTCTACGTGTTACAGGACTCTTTTTATGAAAATGTGTTTTCAATTTTCAACTGGAAGGTGTAACTCTGAGCCTCAAAAGCTCTGCATTCACTACTAGCAGTTCCTATTCACACTGTTAGCATGGATGTACACACAATGACCTGGGTTATTTTTGACACATGAAAAAAGTGTAATTTTAGTGAAAAAAAGTTGTGCATGTGCCTCTCAAGCTATAATAAAGATTTTTTTTATAGAATTCCAAAGAACACTTATGAATGACTAATATACTGATTCACAAGTTTCCAGTTCAGAGAAAACAGTGCAGTCACAGATTTGTTTGGGAGATAAACTACACCGTCACTCACTACTGTGTGTAAACATTGAAAAAATACCTGAAAATGTCTGTTAAATCAAGTAAAATGTTGGTTCTTCTCTACCACCACATACTTTCTCTGAACATGGATGATCAAAACAAGGCAAATAATGGCTATTTATCTAACAGGCTCCTGATTGGTTACACCACCTGTCACTCCAAACATTCATATACAATTTATTTTTACTTGCTTACACACACTTAAACATGCAATATGTAAGACAGTGAAGCCATTCACATGTATTGATCCCTATGTGCTGCCAGTATGTGAATAGATTGTAGCATAACTTAAAAAATGAGACCCTCCCTGACTTTCTTGGTAGGCGATAGTAGCCTGTGGACAGATTCCTGTGGGGAGGAGTCAGGACAGGTTTTCTGCTAAAATCCAAAAGATGTGCTCCCGAGTACCTCTCTTCTGCTTCCCTACAACACCAACTGTCTGCAGTGCGAGACGACTTTAGCCTAGAAATGGAGTTCACTAACATCAACAAACGACTGGCTCCCACCACAACACAGTCCAACACGAACTCCACAGTCAAAGCTAACATTAGTGCAAAGCATGTGAAATATACTAAATAAATATAATATACTGTGGTTTTAGCCAGGTAATGCAAATGTGGACAAATTGCTAGCAAGCTAATGTAGGAAAACACTGTCTTGAGTGTGCAATGTCAGCTAATTCAGCCACTCATAGGGCTGATCTGCCAGCTAGAATGACTGACTTGACATTTGCACATTGTTTCACCAGCTAACATTACAAAGCAACCACCGTCAGATCCATGCAGTGCAGCTAAGTTGCAGCTAGCTGGCTAACCTTATGGACACATAATATAAATAGCAAAACACTGAGTGGATAAATGATGTAACTGTATAAAACAAAGGTGTATGACTATTGACTGTGTTCTACTAACCAAGACAAGTTGTCATGCTTCCCTCAAACTTGCAGCCACAATTTACTTAATATACTTTGATATTATTGTAATTACAAGTCTAATGACAGACAAAAACACGAAGGGGAACATGAGCCACTGCCCATTCCATCCCCACCTCCCAAGGCTCAAAAGTCAACCTGATGACTGAGCATTGAGCAGTTGCTAATTTGGATGCTAATTACCACGTCAACTGTGCTTTCGCGGGTAAAAACTGGTCTCACCAGGTACTTTTTCAGTTTACATGCCCAGAAACATAATGTCAGACACTTTCTCTGCACTGCATTAAATTTTCTAATACACCCTACGTCTGTTGACCCATTTCCACCACCTCAACCTCTGAGGGTGAAGTGCAGCCATGGCTGATAGTCATCAGCCATGGCTGCACTTGGCAACAGGATACCGTTCGGTCTGCCTGATGAATGATGACAGGCAGAGCCCTAAACTCTCAGCTCAGAGGAAACACAGGTCCTGATAAAAAAAATAATTTCCAAAATAATAATTACAAAAACTCTGCTGGATGTTTCTCTCTATTAATATAATTCAAACTATTGACTTGGGTTTAAGTGATGGCAAATGTCTGATTAACACTCATGGTGACCTTCAACACATTCCAGACACACCCATCACAAACAGAGAAGATGGATTAACATTCAAGATGCTTCACGTGTTGCACATTCATTCTCAGTCAGTAATGATGTGAGGCCAGAGAATGAAACTGGAAGTCATTTCACTGCCATTTATCTGGCAGGTGCGATGTGTGGAAAAGACTCGATGAGCTAATATCTGACACTGTCCAAAATCAGGCGTGCAAAGCGGCGACGACGCAGAGATTTGTGTTTTGGGTTTATGCGGCGCCGAGGCCCCTTCCCATGATGCACTCTATATTCTCCTATATGAGCCTTGTTCAAGTGAAACATAAATCCCTGTGAATAATATTCAGACCTATTTTGAAGCAGCCCTAACAATAAGAAAAACTCGGCTGCGTCTTAGAATTTTAAAGCGAAGCAAACACAGTACATAATCCATAATATCTCACAGACAATGACTTTAACATGTCAATAAAATCAGTCAGTATCAGTCCTCCTCCTGTCCCCTGTCCTCCTCACTCTGCTGCTGATGTGAGGACTGCTGTCTTTTACCAGACTTTGCAAAACTTTAAGACGCGTGTCAGACTAAGCTACTGCCGGTGGAGGGGAGATTGTGGACCAGGTAGATGAAAATATCGGCTCCTACACTTTATCTGGTGGATAAAGTATTCTCAGTGGCTTTTTACTTGGGAACGTTGTACTGCACTTACGCTAACGAGCCACTTCACCTTCACCTTTCATTCATTTCTGAGTGCATTTCCAAAAAGGCTGGGACACTGTGTAAAATGTAAATAGAAGCAGAATGTGATGATTTGCAAAACACTGAAACCTGAATCTAACTGAAAATAGCACAAAGACAACACATTAAATGTTGAAACTGAGAAATTTCATTGTTTTGGAAGATGATATCCTCATTTTGAACAGGTTTCCAAAACGCTGGGTCAGGGTCATGTTTCGCTCTTTGCTGCGTCGCCTGTTCTTCTAACAAAAAACCAACCGCTGTCATTCTGAAAGAGCAACGTTTTCCCGCTCGATTTCCAAATCTGATCAAATTCATCCAAATCACTTCTTCTACACAAACTACCTGCAGTTACTCTGTTGTTCTGTACTGTTATTGTTATGCATTGAATACAATATGAAATACTGTCAGTTTACCTAAAGGGGTCCCTTCAGGAGAAAGGTTGGGAACCACTGTTCTTCAGTACAAGACAAAAAGTGAGCAAGGCTACAAAAAATAGGCCAATGCCAGCTCAGGCCATCTCCAGGTGTAATGTGAGTTTTGCCTTGCAGATTGGAGCGGTCCCTTCAGAATCTGCCTCCTTCATCATCAACCTAAATACGACTAAAAAAGTCTAACTCTCTCTGCTTACTACACACGGACAGTTTCACAGACGACCTGTGATTAACTGTGAGCCACCCCTGCATTATGAGGGAAACACACTAATAGAGGCGTAGACAAAGTGTTAGAGCTCCGCTGTTTGGAGGTAATTCTATGTCTAGGACTTGACAGCAAGACGAACAGCACCGTGTGTTTTGAACGTTCCTTAATGTGGCATGTGTCATGAAACAGTTTTAACCTCAGCTGGACTTTACGTTACTGTTTCTGTTGGTTTACCAGCGTCACGATTCTTTCACATTTATATTCAGTCTCTTCAGCTCTGAGTGCTGAAACTATTAGATCAGTCAGTTTAGAGAAAATGAATGGACAATGCTTTTTTTTTTTAACTTATGATTAGTTATTAGTCAAGCAAAAATGATCACTTGATGGTTCGAGTTTCACAAATGTGTCTGGTTTTAATCATTGTAAATAGAATATTCTGGGAGTTTTGGACTGTTGGTCAGACAGAACAAGCGATTTCAGGACGTTGACTTTGTCTCTGGAAAAACGTGCTGCATAGTTTTGACTGTTTTCTGACGTTTTATAGACTGAACAATCTATCAAGAAAATCAGCTGCAGCCTCAAAATAAACCACCTGGTCAAAAACTGCTTTAAAGAACCGCAATGTGCGTAACGACGGATGAAAACAAGCACACAGCACAAACAGTCTGTCGACACCATGACAAGAGCGATGAAGGAGCTGCTAAAACAAACCAAAACTGTAATATCCACACACAGGCTAACTCAGTGTGACGACAGGAACTAAACATCTTATTTTTCAGTTCCAACACTCTTTCTGACGTGAGCTTATGTTGCTGTATTACTCAGTCCTGGCCTTCACGCTCCGACGAGGAAAAAACTGTCATGCTACTATAGACTTCTGAAAAGCGAGAAATAAAAACAGGTCATGGTTATTTAGTTACAAGAGTTGCTTCTTTTTCTGCCACGTGTTTCTTTATAAAGCACTTCTCTATTATGCATAATCAGTGTGGGAAATCAACGCCAGTCAAAAGCAGGCTGTGGCTGGTATGATGCTCTGAATCAATCAGCCGGTTTGGAAGGGAAGTGACTACGACTTGGAGGACTTTTTCTAAAAATCTAGGAGGTTGGCATAAAAACGATGAGACTCCAGCCACTCTGGCTTTCATCAACAAAAATGTTCTTGTGCCTTGACTTCAAACATAATCAATCCACATCTACTACACTTCACTTTTGCCCGTCATACTGCTAATGTAGGAACTGAAACTCTAATGTTCATATAGGTTCACCCCCAAAAAGCTACAGATTTTACATGCAGACAGTTTTACAAGATGGATTTGAGAATAATAATGTAAAAACAAGATGGAAACACCCAGATGTGACATAAAACTAAAACTGTCAACAATAAAGCTTAATGCTTATTTATGGTCCTTGTTAGACATTTGACAAGATCTAAAATTCCTCATGACAAGCTGTGTTTTTATAGCACATACAATGTCCAACGCATACTTACAAGCTTTTATAAAACAATGGCATAAGTAGGCCTGCATTAAACAGGAGAGGTCGCACTACAATGAGTGCATTTACAGAAGGACGTATACCACAGAAAGTCTCTGTCTCTCTCCGTCTGTCTCTCTCTCTCTCTCACATGAGCCATTGTCAGTGGACAAGAGGGGTAGAGCGAGGGGAGACAGTCCACTAAGTTAATCAAGCAGGGAGGGGGCTCTCTCACATGGATGAAAAAATGAAAATAAACAACGCTAAAATGAGTCGCCAAATATACTTTGGCGGCTCACCCAAGTTAAGCTAAAGTCAAGCTTAAACTGTCGTGTGTTTGTAGCAGAGAACGAGAGAGGGCCGAGCACGCTCCGAAAATCACTATCAATAAATCAAAATGCGGCGGGTAAAGTTGATGCTGTGGCGGGAAGTCACAAATAAATGAATGCGTATGTTTAAGTATGAGAAACTCTGTGTTTGTATATCAGTGTCTCTCCTGCGCTCTTCGGCGTTCACTGGACGTCAGGAGGGGCTGCACACTGAGCCGCCGAGCTAAAAGTCACATGGCGGGACGTGAAAAAGTTAAAAGTAGCTGGCCAGAAATCTTTTAATGTCCAGCCGGCACTTAGGACAAACTCTGGACAATGCTGTATGTACATTTGCACGTAAACTTCGAAGCGTCCAAACTGTGACCAGTAAACATCTGCTGAAGCCACACAGCATTCCTTTCCACGCCGTGCCAACAGACAACCACACACACTCCAACGCGCTCCAGTTACAAGCTTCTGGTCCCATTGCACTGTATATCTCTTTACTTTAGTCTTGATGAGAACAACTGCTCAATACGACAACAGCTAAAAATCATCTGACATTCTGTTGACACAATCCTCCATCCAGCGAACGGCTGCGATGAAAACACACAAAGACAGACTGAGTGCAAGGTACAGCAGCACTCGTTCATCAGGCTGCAAAAAGCACAATGTCCATGACTTGACAAACATACAGTCCATCAAGGAAGTCAGCTTGACAAAGAAAAGGCTAGAAAATATTTTCCCCAGAACCTGTATAAACAAATAATTATTTAACATGTTTTTATACCAAATTTAACAGAGCTGCTGCTGCATGATGGCACACAGAGGCGGGCAATACGACGTACACTGGCAGAAAACATTCACTGGTCAACTGTCAAGAGATTTTTCCAAAATATTCATACTGTGGTACGTGTACTTTAAGTTCCCGGGGTGAGAAAAACCATTGTGTGGAAAGCTGCAAATCCTCGAGTGGTTTTATAGTTATATTGGATTTTTGTACCATTTTTTAAATTAATCTTGATTTTTCATTTATTTTTAGAACAATGTGTCAATTTACAGAAAAATAACTGGCAAATATTTTGCTAATTTCTTGATTGTCAAAGTCATTTTTAATCATAATTAATTGAGAAAATAAATGTCAAAGCAATCAATGATGAAAAGCAATCGTTAGCTGCAGCCCTAACATCATTTGCTGGATTGGCCACACAGAGGCACACTCGTGTCAGCTGATTTTATCCATAAAAAGTTTCTTGATTGATTTTCTATAAACTCCACCGTAAAAAAAAATAAAGGACGTTATCCATATCAATGGAGAAAACTCCAATACTACAAATGTTTATTTTTTGATAATGCTGTTCTTATGGACCTCAGCTGTTTCTTTCAGAGGTTAGCATCACCTGATTTTTCCTCCAACAGATTTCTCCGTCTGAACACCAAACTTCAGGACATTCTGGGGATTTTCACGGTCACTGAAAAGCAAAAGCGTGTCTGTGAAAGGAAAACTCACCAAATGAGAGTTCTCTTTTGCCTCTTGTACTTGCTGCACCTGTGGTTCAGCTACAACTTTCGTGTCCTGGTCAGAAGTCATGAGCCGTCTGCTTCTTGGCTCCTCAGGGAGAAGTCTCTGTGTCACCAAGTAAGCTACAGGGGGGCAGAGGGGACAAACAAGTTAGATTGAAGCATGGCTGTTTATCACATAACTGTGTCATAATATCAGTTGTTACACGTGTAAGATGAAAAAGGCCAGGGGGCAGTGTCCGATAGTTACTTTACAAAAGCCTGGAACCAACTCCTGAGACAACTAATTAGACTAAATGTGTTTTTCACACACGTGTGACCCAGCATGCTTCACACTCAGTCTGAACTGAAAGACAATCACAGTCCAGACAAAATTCAAACTGTTGAGGATTAAAACACAACAGAGCCGAAGGCTTATTTCCACTGCAGTCCTGCTAGACAGGAGAGCAGTTAGATGACGAGACCTACAGGTTCAGCAAAACAGGTCAAAACGGACAAAACAAACAAATTACCACCACTGCTGCTGAACACAACACTGCGTGGCCTCTTTTCCAGTGCAGTCAACGCAACACACACACACACACACAAAAACCCCAACCAACACAGCATTCAAATACTGATCAGGACGTCAATTACCACAGAACAGGTAGAAGCTTTGAGACCGTGTCCAACACAAAATCCTTCCCGGCTGGCCCGCATTGTTTTCCGTTGTTTTCCCTTGTTTAATACTTTAGAATACTTTTACATCATCACCATCATCATCATCGTCTTCATTACTGCTGTTGTGTCCATCCTTGCCTGACGCAAACAACACTGTGGATGGGATGGGACGACATCAGGGTGGGAACATCAAATCAAACGCACCTTTCCGGGTACTCTGTGCATTAGGAAGTAACTAATAACACCGTGATCTGATGCCGGTCTCAGCCCACGAAGTCACATCGTTTGGCGTCCATGTTGCTTGAATATCACTGAAAACTATGAACGCTGCCACGCTGACTTTAACTTCAAGTGGTTTATCCAAACATTCATTGTTCTGGGACTGGGCAGGTAACGATTTAAGGCCCTGACAAAAGTGACAAATATATTCTGGTTCAAGAGGCTAAACTGAAGTTCAATGTCCGATTTAGCAGCAGTCTAGCAACTCTTGCCAAAACACAGAAGTAATGTTGTAAAATAAGACAACGATCAAACCAACGTGACAAATCAGCTGTCAACTCCTGCTGACATATTGGTCTGATTCTACCTGCAAGCCACAGGGAGAGAGAAGGGGTCGACGTTTAAAGGGTCAATAACTGACAATAGTTTGATGTCTGCCGTCAACAACCTTGTACATTTGGTTAGACAGGTTTAACAGATTTTAAAACCCTCTAAGGGAACAACCAACCAAACAGCCTCAACTGTCAGCATCAAACTCACTTTCATTTGGACTTAATGTCCTCATGCATCTAAAATATGTTGAGTTTCCTGTTGCCTGAGGTTACTGTTCATTGGCTTACGGTAAATGAGGTCCTGTTGAAGCCAAGTGAGCTCAGAACAAGCTTCACGACATACAAAGTCAAATCAAAAATGAGGTTCTGAATATGTCATCGATCCTCAAAGCATTTCTTAAAAAGGACGACAAATGATTAAACGCAGTGTTTGTGTACAAAATTGAATTTTTAAAATCAGAAATTCAAAGTTCACATTAGATTTTTTGCACATTTCAAAACTCGAGAAAACAAACTCCAGATTTCTTATATCAGATTTTATGTGGTAAAAAACCAAAGGTTCATCGAGATACTCATCAATATTCACCTTGAAATGGTCATGACCCACACATTACTAAGAGTGTAGAAAATAATATTTAACCCATAAAAGGACATAATTTGCGATCATTAGGGGTGCAGTGGACAATCAGGCCCAATTTCTGCTTCAAAATTAAATAATTATTCTTTTACTCTATGAAATTCCATAGATGACAAATGCCTGTCAGTATGATAAGCAGCAGAGCTGAAACGATTAGTTGATTGTTTGGGGGATTTAAATAATCGTCACTAGTTTTTTTTTAAGCAAGAATATCAAAACTAGCTGGTTTCAGCTTTTTGTGTGTTGAATATTTACTGAGTAACTTTAGTTCTGGACTGTTGGTTGAAAAAAAATAAGAAATCTAAAAATGTCAGCGTGCGACGGGATTTTTTAAATAATTTTCTGACAATTTATGCACCAAAATAAAGAAAATAATCAGTGGATACGACATAATTGCTTCTTGTAGATCCAGTCAGGAGACTGTGACAATGGCCTTGAGATTTAAGAAAGGGTTTTAATTGAAAATCACAATTTCATTCACTTCGTGTCAGTCAGTCACGTCACTGCTTCAGCACAGACTTCAGGGAGCGCAGTGTACTCCCTGTAGTGAGATGTGTCTGCACTCTCTAATTTTCTGTATCAGTGGGTGATAAATGGTGCAGCCCTGGTGTGGGGATCAAGTTTTCAACATCATTCTTTCATCTCTAAGGCTGCTTCGGTTTGATTTCAGCACCAGCAGTCTCATTGGCTGATCACTTCCACCACATCTGACCTCAACATCACACATTTACAGAGGAAAAAAAAGGGAGGAGGACCCCACAGAGTGCAAACATCACTGGAAACACCTTCTTTTCTGTCCCATTGGAGCCATTTGTAAAGCAGTGATAATCCGCCCCAACAATTGGGTGCCTGTCTCTGACACGGGCCCTCGCTGTGTTTGCATACAAAGCAGAAAAAGAATGGCACGGCTGTAAAGCTGGTGACCTTTGATACACATACTGATTCCCATACACGACGTGTGTGTATGTGTGTTTGTGTCATGCACTGCGATGAATGGGGCTAAACACAACCCTCCATCAATTATAGTCGGCTATCAAAACAGCTGTTGTGTGATTTACTCCTCTGAACGGTGGTCTTTAAACCTGTTTGCCAAATGAAATCTACAGTTAACTTCTGTGTGTTTCTTCAGCCACATCACCGCACAGCAAACGATGTGATTAGCAGGCTGAAGCAGTCTCTTAAATAAATCCTTTTCTGCGGTTTTGCAGCATTCACATGGAGGTTTAGGGCTTCGATTTCTGAGTGTCATTCAAAAGCCCAGTTGGCAAACAGGCCTCCTTCACCAACAACCCCTCATACTGAGCAACTGATCCGAAGTTCGCCTTGCGCAGCCGACTCTGCCGCAAATTCTGAGTTTGTTGTGTTTAGAGAACGACATACTGCGACTGTCATGGACAGGGTGTGTAAATTCAATGGTTTGTTTACATTTCTTTCCACTTCGTGAGGAATTCTATCCCCTTTTCTCACAGTTCATCTTAAAACAAAGCTGTTTGAAGATCCATGACTTTATCTGGAAAGCAACAGGATATTACACGTCTTACACGTTGTCATTTTAAACTGTTTGAGTCAACACTTTTCACAAACGCACCATCAACGCTGCAGCAGTTCTGAAAAAATAACTGTCCTGTAAGTGACCAAGTCTGTGTATTTACGTGATAAGGGGCAGAGGGCAATCACAAGACTTACTACAACGTTTGCAATGCAGTTTGACCTGATACATCCCATAAAAAGACTGACCCCGGTCACAGTGCATGTCATCTCCTCTACAGATGCAGTGAGTCAATCATAACGTCTAGACAAGGCCTGAACCAAAACACACGCTTTGCTCAGTCCTCCTCCCTCCTCCACTGCCTTGTTTCCACCCTGCTTGATCACAAGAGGTGATTTACAGCCAAAATGGGTCTCTGTTGTTCCAAAATAAGGCCGAGGTTCAAACCCACCGGTGAAAAATGCAACAGGGGGCCAATGAGTTTATTTTTAGTCGGTGGGTTACCGCTGGTGGAGGATGGTCACTTGGCATCTTACATGTCCCTGTGGGGAATGCTGAACCAGTGTTTATCTCCATCCAAGCATACTACCGCACACTTCAGATGCGCTTGTCTGGATCAACTTGACTAGCCAAACACTGCAACTTCTACTAAAGACGCAATGCAGGCGTATTTAGTAGCTGACACAGGCGAGAGAGACTGCAGCTCACATGCCTTGCCCATGCCAAGGGCCATGCACGGCGACACTCCGTCACTGAGCAATCGGCACACTTCATAAGAGTTAAGTACGGGCTGAACTTGGGTAATAAATGAACAAAAACTGAGGCGTTTCAGCCGTTAACACACCCTAACCCTGTCTTCTAAAGTTGACTCTAGCTACAAAGTAACAGCCATAGTTAGCTGGCTTGCAGCAGCATCCAATGAAAGATGGCGACCTCCGGCGTGATTTCGCGGATTCCCCAACCCCCCCATCGTTTTGAATCAAGCTAATATTTAGTTAGCGCACAAGCTAACTTAACGCGACTTCACAGAGCGGCGATATGACAGCGTCTAGCCGTGTATTTGTTTCTCCGATGTCCACATTGGCAAACAATAAGTTTGAAAACAGTTTCTTACTCACCTGTCAACTCTCACTGCACGGCAATGCAAATACTATGGTGGTAGTGGCAGCTGATGGTGATGTTGGACTGAGGCCTTGAATTGGCTTCCAGGCTAAATACGCAGGGTATTAGCTAGCAGGCTATATCGAGCACGCTAGCTAGGAACAACCGGCTTACCGCTCTAAACCTCGCCGCAAATAGTCTTCCGATTTCAGGGGAAATAGCCGCGGCCAGTTACAGGGCAATGACAAAACGACGCCCCCAAAACTGTCTGCAAAAATGGTCTCCCCCGACCAGCACTGCAAGCTAGTTAGCAAGTAAGCTAGCTAAGAGTTAGCTAGGTGGCTAGCTAGCTAGCTTGCCTATCAACTTTGTTCAGTCGGGCTCGATAAATCTGGCGCCGGCAAATTCACGCGAAGCAAATTCCTCACGGTCAACAGCAGGCTCTACGGAAGGGGAAGTCAGAAAACAACCAAGAAACCCTAAACCCGAGGAATAAACGTTACTCGTCTCAAAGCTTCCGATCGATCAAACACTCGTTACAGCTAAAGATGAGAGAGGAGGGGGGTTTGGAATGGAGAAGTCGCCGTTTCCTTTCCCTTTCGTGTGCAGCACAAAGATCGTCTATAGGATGATTGATGGTCAAACAGACCAGTCCACCGGTTTCCCAAAGTTCCCTTTATGATGATTTCAAACAATCATTGCACTTTATGAACTGCGAATTCAGAGGCACTGTCGATAAAAATTAACATGTACAATCTCACCAAATGTCATGAGGTAGTTGAAATCACAGGTGCATAGTCATCGTGACTTGACAACACAATGGCCAAATCAGGATGGGAAATAGGAATGCAAAGGGCGTTCTGCTCCATTTACTCACCAAACTTTCCCGATGCAAAAAGAGCTGGATGAGCTAAACTCTGTCCAGAAAGGGCATCATTTGTTGAGATGCAACGAGGTGAACAGCTGAGTGATCAAGAGGCAGCCTGTAGTGATGCTGCCCCACCAAAACTACGATGCAACTTGGTACTTTTTTTGATACAGAGTATAAAACATTACATTTTCACCATGTTTCACCAAGTTTCCTCCCACTTTGGACTACATGCACATGTCTTTGTCTCTGTACTAAATATTTGTTGGCCTAAAGGGTTACTCCAGCAATTCAGAATTGGGCCTCCATTGTGTCAGGGGCTTGTGAGAAAGAAATTATAAAATAATGGCCAAAACCAAAAGAGCGGAGGCTGAGATATCCTGATGTTTGTACACCACAAAAACCCTGGACCCCAAACTTCAGACATACAGGCTGTCATTGGACCCTTTCATTGGCTCTCTGTTATAAATTTGAAGCCTCAAATGCAAACTGAGATCATGGCTTCATCAGGGTTATTTTTTGGGCTTTACGCAGCTCCTCCACAGTCACAGAGGACATTATAAAACTGCTCTCACAGGCTGGACAGTACTTATTGTGACAAATAATCTGAACTTGACAGGTAAACACAGTGAAGCTTATATTATATCATGTTTATTACAGATGCATTAACATATAAGCAGCGTTTAAGTGTCTTAGCTGGTTGCAGTTTACTCTGATGGGCAGTGTTATCCATTAAACAGCCTTACATTTTGTAAGATTTAATCTACAGAGAAGAGCTGTCACATTGAAAATACAGTATAAAGTAGCATAAATACTCCAGTAAAGTAGATTTCACTCGAGTGCTCAGTTCAGAAATTTGCAAAGGGTGTTTTTCAAGATTTGTTTTGGTTTTACTTGGTCATTAATGTATTTTGTATTAAGGGTTTCTTTCATTAGCCCTCTTGAAAATGTAAAATATGCATGTTCTTTCTATAGACAATAAATAGGTACCTACTTACTGTTCTGAGTATTTTTCAACCTCAACGGTCTTTATTTTGTCAGCATATAACAGCTACGGCTCCCATCAGTTTTGCAGAGTGCAGAAAAACCGGGCTGAAATAGCCTAACAGGTGGGCGGGACGCAGGTGGAGCAGAGCCGAACAGCTCTCAGGCTAGCAGAGTGAGACCTCTTCGCGTGTTTCCTGTCTCTGGTGCAGCACTGAACCCGGAGCTGTCACACAGAGCTCGAGCTCCCGCCCCTCCTTCTCCGCCCTCGCTCTCACAGCGGGCCGTCCTGATTGGTCTAGATTGGCAGTGGGCGCACGCGGATGCACTCGTGATCGGCGGGAGTGGGTGTGACCTAAAGACACAGACGACCGCTGATTGGTTATGTCTTGATCACCGCGGATCACAACAAATATGGAGTGGAGTTAGTTCCGGGTTGGGAGGTGTGTTTCCCAGCAACATAACGAATTTAATTTTAATCCCCTGTTTATGTTAAAAGTCTGGTGTTTCTTTATGATTTACGTGCTGTCAACAAATACCATGAAACGACCGGAACCAACACTGGATGTGTCAGAATCCGAACACTTTATTGACGATTGAAAATACTATTTGTGTATTTAAAGTCTGATATATCTCATTCCTCTGTTCCATAGAGCTTCCAAAAACTATTCTTGTAAAAGCAAGATGATTTGAATTTCTTATTGCAATGTCCTGAAGACTCCCGGTAAAGCAAGCAAGGCATCATACAGGTCTTATTTACTGGCCACTCCTAGACAAACCATTATTTTCTGTTAATATGTGCTAGATTTGAAATAACTATTATCTTACATGAAATAAAAAGCCCCTGTAAATAAGTATTGTGATCAGCCTTTGAGGGCCAGTGGTCACTTAAACTATGAAGAATGTATGCCCATGTACAAAATCTCTATAAATGTAAAGGAAAGAGAAAACTCTGCTGACAAAGCAAAATTACAAACATTAAATAAATAAAATATTAGTAATAAATCTTAGGAAAAACATTTAGCTTTCTGTTTAATTTGCAGTAGCTTCCTAAAGCCTCTGTCAAAGCACAGCCTCTATAATTTCCAGTTATTCATTTCACGCTGAAAAGTTTAAATCACTTTCTATTACTAGCTTGTTCCAGAGCCTTCAGCCTTATCTCAATACTTTCCTCTTCCTGGAATTTGTCATAGCTGTCACACAAGGCTATGTAGCCTATGTTGCCAGTTTATTAGGTACACCCAACTCTAATGCAGCAACACAAAAGTTCTTGAGTAAATCCTGCCTTCATAAAGGTTATAATGTTCTGTTTTGCTGAAACTGCTTTGTAGAGGTTTTGATTCAACCGTATGATGTTTAAACCGGTACCAGATTCCTCGTATGCGCACACATAATTGGCCAATAAAACTGATTCTGGTTCTGATGATCACTTTGGATGCTGTAGTTTCTTGATGGCGTTCTACTGACAGGTGAACCTATTATTTTATCTCTCCCCTATTCTATTCAGTTAGGTTAGACTCAATAACAGAACTACTCTGTATGATGCAGTACAGTTCAAAAGCACCTCACGTTACATACTCCAAAATGGCCGAAGTGACAGAAAAAAAAAAAAAATAATGATGATGATGATAATCTACTGCTCGATAGCCTTTTTCTAGAAATGGAAAATAAAAAATGAGATAGAAATTGTTAACAAAAATATTGTATTTTTTCCTGCTATGTCTATATTTGGACGTAGGGGGCGCTGCGCAGAAAAACCTCACCAGTGATCTCGGAGTCTTTTCCGGTTGTGACGGAACGAGGAGCCTTCCTTTCCCCGTGCCGTCAGCGGACTACAACGTGTCGCGACAAAATGGCACTTTATAATTTCAAGAAGATTATGGTGGTTCCCACCTCAAAGGTGAGTTTTGTTTTCTGTCGTGAGCGTTTTCAACGGACGTTGCTTCGTTAGTGTCGATATTCAGCGTTTAGAGACAGTAGAAGACAGAAAAAATGGTGGGACTGCTGCGAAGAAAACACGTGCTGATCTGGTGTAAAGAGACAGCAGCACATTTCTATCTATGTGCACGTACTCTACGGAGTTATAACTGATAGTGTTAGTGGAAAAAAAAACAGAAACAAGAGGGGCACCGGCCAACCATTGTGTCTGACAGGTATTAGCCGATAAATAGGTTTTCTCTTCAGTAAATGACTGCTGACATTTTACACGAGCCCAGATATGTTCCCCACCAAACTCCGATCGAAAATCTGGAAGTTTAAGACTCCAGTTAGAGAGGATATGCGGTCCAAACAGGTTTTCACGGCGTACATCGAGCAGCACATATCAAAACAAGCTGAACTCGTGCTTCCCATCTGTTACTCAGTGTTTGTCCATTTAAATGCCGTGTTGCAGTCGCCAGCCGCACGTTAGGATCAAGTCACTAAAGTTGGGCTCTCTCGACAAAGAGGCCTGCTATGTGTATTAGATGGATGCCGAATTGACAAGAGGACACAGATTATCGTCATAAGTAATAGAAAACGTTGTTAGTAAGTGTCTGCTTTTGCCTACAGGCTCATATATATTAAATTGAAAGATTTCTTAATGGAAGGTTGGCAGGACTCTCCAGGACAGCAGTTTACATGGGATTTTTCTGGGTGGGAATTAAGGAAATTACATATTTTTGTGAATACATGTGAAGTAGTTGTTCCAGTAGATGCTGCAGCACCGATAATCAGGACATATCAGGAGGACACTACATTTAGCAATGATGTAGACTTAGTAAAGTAATAATACCCAAGACAAGTACAACAACATAACAGATGGTAAATAATTAATATTTATTTGAGTTACGCAAACTGAAATATCTATATCATGTTGTCGTGAAAATAAAGTGGAAATGAAAGGCTTTTTTTCTGCTTTTACCTGACCCGCACGCTGTTCCCCTCTCTACAGGATTTCATCGACATCACTTTATCCAAAACACAAAGGAAGACGCCCACAGTGATACACAAGCATTACCAGATCCACCGCATCCGCCATTTTTACATGCGAAAGGTGAAGTTCACCCAGCAGAACTACCACGACCGCCTCACACAGATCCTCACCGACTTCCCCAAGCTCGACGTAAGTCAGGATGCTCTGCAGAGTCTCTTGTATAGTTTGAATAACCCTTGTTTCCTTTTGTCTGACACCGATAACAGGTCGTTGTCCCTGATGTCTGCGGTCAGTTTGTGAAATTCATTAATGTGTTGTTTTCCTGCAGGACATCCATCCTTTCTATGCCGATCTGATGAACGTGCTGTATGACAAAGACCATTATAAGTTGGCTTTGGGACAAATAAACATCGCCAAGAATTTGATCGATAAGTAAGTTTGTCTAAAATCTCCTTGTTGCTTATTGCTGTTGTTGACACATTTACTGTGTCTTTGTTTTTGCTGTCCATGAAAATGAGACAGGAGAGAGCTGCGACTTGGTGAATCTTCAGTTTACAGCAAGTGTAAGCCTCCATTTCCCTCAGAATGTACACTTGTATATGATATTTCCTGCTGCATGAGTTTACATTTTCATCAGCAGACCATGACTTTTTGTTTCTCGTGAGCAAAACCACAAGTCCAAATCCAGAAAATATGACTGAGAATCAGTTGAACCTGGCAGCTGGAAGCCGGACCAGTTAGGAGCGGGGAGTAGTGAAGACAGTCATAATGACAGCAGTCACTGCCGTGTGTTGATCTTAAGAACAAAAGGAGTCAACAAGCATCTTTTTTTTTTAACCCCTCCAGCGTTGCCAAAGACTATGTGCGTCTGATGAAGTACGGAGATTCTCTGTATCGGTGTAAACAGCTGAAGAGAGCCGCTCTGGGTCGTATGTGCACCATCCTGAAACGACAGAAGTCGAGTCTGGAGTACCTGGAACAAGGTGACGGAGGCTCGGCGTCCAGTGGCTGAAACACAGAAACATAAATCTGCCTTCTGGGACTTCATATTGGTCAAATGTATGTACGTGTGAGGTTACTCATCTCCTTGTTGTCCTAATTCAACAGTGCGCCAGCATCTGTCCCGTTTGCCCACCATTGACCCCAACACGAGGACCCTGCTTCTGTGTGGTTACCCCAACGTCGGCAAGTCCAGTTTCATCAACAAGGTAAACAGCTCTCTGTGAAACGCTCGGGTGTTTCAGGCTTCCCTGTTAGGTGTACTTAACATGGTGTAACTGTCTTCCTTGTCAGGTGACCAGAGCAGATGTGGATGTCCAGCCCTACGCTTTCACCACCAAGTCTCTGTTTGTGGGTCACATGGACTACAGGTATCTCCGCTGGCAGGTGAGATGCTGCAGCTCTGACTGCTGTGATGCTGTTAGAAAGGTGCAGAAGTGTGCAGACATTAGTGTTTCCCTTAGTATGCCATGCTAACTCTGTGTGTGTGTGTGTGTAGGTGGTGGACACCCCCGGTATCCTGGACCACCCCCTGGAGGAGAGGAACACCATCGAGATGCAGGCCATCACGGCTCTGGCTCACCTGCGAGCGGCGGTTCTCTACGTCATGGACGTGTCTGAGCAGTGTGGTCACACCCTGCAGGAGCAGCTGGAGCTCTTCAACAACATCCGGCCGCTTTTCGCCAACAAGGTCAGCCGTCAGCGGTCTCACAGCTGTTTTTACACAGCTGCATTACGCATCATGTGATAATGATGTCAGAAAACTGTGAACTCTTCATGTCGACCTGTGAGGAGAGTCCAAAACGAGGCAAGTTAGAAGATATGTCGATGGACGGCGTTTCCGTCACCGCCTGTGTTATAAGAATGCAAAGATGAGTTCTGCTGTGCCACTTCATGGCAATGCAAAGACACTCTTTCAAAAGTACGGTAAAGAAAAATATAGATATTCTCAATCTTTTCCGTCAGAGTGTCCGTAAACACTCAGATTGGACGTATGAGCAGCGAAGACACTGAGAGAAACTGAAGCACAACAGAGCGTTTTACAGACTCTTACTTGTTTGAAGCCAGTTTGAAATTGGAAGAATGACTTTAACTTGAGTCTGCGGTGTCTCGGTTATTGGACAGTATCCTGTGTATTCAGCAGGTCTCCACAGAGACCAATAAAAGGTGAAAAGCTTTGGTTTGACAGTGTGATACGTTAGAGTGCAGGTAATGGAAGTAACGCCGGTGTCTCGCTCCCTGCAGCCTCTCATCATCGTGGCCAACAAATGTGACGTGAAGAAGATCAATGAGCTGTCCGAGGAGAACCAGGTGGGTGATTTCCGGTTTAGGCCTGATCTGCCTACAGTGTCTTAAAGGCTTTGAACGCCTCATGATGAAGGTTTATGTTGACGTCGCGCTCACGTCTTTGACTGTTTGCTGTCAGAAAATCTTCGCAGATCTCTCTGCTGAGGGAATCTCTGTGATTGAGACCAGCACCCTGACGGAGGAGGGAGTCATGCAGGTTAAAAATGAGGTGAGATGCAGCAAACGTCACTCTGAGGAACAAAGTAGAGCGCGTTGCTTGTTGTGGCTCACGGTTCCGTGTTTGTCAGGCCTGCGACCGGCTCCTCGCCAGCCGCGTCGAGACCAAGATGAAGGGCAAGAAGGTCCACGACGTTCTCAACCGGCTCCACCTGGCCATGCCCACCAAGAGAGATGAGAAGGTAAATATAACTGAGTCAGAGCCCCGCTGCTTCTCAGTCAGCTGTTTCTTTTATTTTGAATGAACTTTTTTCTTCTGTCACTTCCAGGAGAGGCCTCCCTTCATCCCCGAAGGAGCGTTGATGCGCAGGAAGGCGATGGAGGTGGACGCACCCAAACGCAAACTGGTATGTTCGCTTCCTTCATGAGGTCAAAGGGACTGATCAAACTGAGGTGTGACACACTTAACAGTAATGAAACTCTGTGTTGTTCATCTCGCAGGAGAGGGATCTGGAGATGGAGCTGGGTGATGACTACGTTCTGGACCTGCAGAGTAAGAAGCGCTTTCATTCCAGCCATCAAGCTGCCTCCGTGAAGATGTAGAAGGTAAAATGCTTCTGTCTGCACTGCTGATGTGGTTTGTTTGGTTTTTAAGAATACTGGGATCTGATGAACGAGGATGAGAAGAACGATAAGATCCCTGAAGTGTGGGAGGGCCACAACATCGCAGACTACATTGATCCTGACATCATGAAGGTGAGTCTCGGCGCTCCTCCTGTTAAAGAAGGAATCCTTGATTTCTTAGAAGATCAAAGTAGAGAAAAGCCATTTCTTTCTGTCTACTAAACTTCTTGGGCTCTTGATCTCCTCTCCCACAGAAACTGGAGGACCTGGAGAGGGAGGAGGAGCTGAAGGAGCGAGCCGGGGAGTACGACTCCGATGAGGAGAGCGAGGATGAAGAGATGCAGGAGATCCGCACTTTGGCCAAACAGATCCGCGAGAAGAAGCAGCTGATGGTCATGGAGTCAAGAGAAAAGGACGTGCACGGGCCTCGCATGCCCAGGACCACCTCCAAGGTGAGAGCCGGCGGTGCGACGCTATTGGCCAATTCAAGCTCATCGCTGCCATATCAGAATTGGTGCACACGTCAGCTGATAAGTGACAAATAGTAGACGTCCAGGAACGCTTTGAAAAGTGCTGCTGTGACGGTTTATGTGAAACATGCCTGAAACAGAGAAATTTAGGGGATCCCTAAATCCCAGAAAATATTAAATTCATCTAAAATTCACCTCTAAGCGCGCATGTGTGTGTGTGTGTGTTTGATATGTACAGGTTGAGAGAAAGAGGCTGGAGAAGGAGATGTCCGACCTCGGTCTGGACATGAATGACAAGGAAGATGTAAGTTCCTCTTCAGACCAGAGCAAAGACTCCACAGTGTGACGTCACTGGAGTTATGACTGCAGTATTAATGTGCACTGTGATTCTACAGTCAGGGCTTCGTCCTCTCGCACACAAGAATTCAGCACAGAACCGCACAGAAGGACTCATCGCTGGTTTTTTCCTCGTGTGTTTTCAGAGCCACTACGTTCAACAGGCCCGACGGTCCCGAAGCGTCACTAAGAAACGTAAGCGTGAAGCTTCAGCCCCACCGACCTCCAAAACCCGCAGCCAGAGCGCCTCCCGTCCACCACGAGACCAGTCTGGTTTACGGGATACAAAGGTACGTGACGGTGTCTTCACGTGGCTTCTATTCACTAAACAATACTGCAGTTTAAGTACGTGTGTTCTGTGAATGTGAGTAAATGTGGTTTCTGTCAAATGCACAAGTTGGTTGATTGGTTGATGCTGAAGTCTTTACTGTGGATGCACTGAAAGTAAAGATTTGTCATACAAAAGAATTACATGGATTTCAGGAGGGACATGCGCGGCAGACTCGATCCTAAATATTGTTTGCTGAGGTTAAAATGGGCTGACTCCACCTCAAACGCCAGATGTGCCATTCAGGGCTCATCATGGCGTGAAGAGGCCCCGGTGCAGTGATGAAGGCCCTGGTTCTGAAAGTTCATTTGAAGAGAACTCATGTCATGTTCTTTGTTCCTCAGATGGTGAAGAAGGCAAAGATAATGATGAAGAACTCCCAGAGAGGCATGAACCGCCAGGGCAAGAAGGGAGAGGCAGACAGACACGTGTTCGACCTCAAACCCAAACACCTGCTGGCCGGCAAGAGGAAGTCCGGCACCGCCGACCACAGATAAACCCGCTTTTTCTGGACTGTTGTGATCTGGACATTCTTTTGGCAGTGGATCTTCTGTGTGGAGATAGTATCTGCCAAATAAGCCTAATAGATGTACACCTGAACTA
Organism: Chaetodon trifasciatus; assembly: GCA_037975065.1. Taxonomy (NCBI): domain Eukaryota; kingdom Metazoa; phylum Chordata; class Actinopteri; order Chaetodontiformes; family Chaetodontidae; genus Chaetodon; species Chaetodon trifasciatus. The sequence continues at coordinate 45,929 of JBBMOE010000149.1, forward strand.
AACTGCAGCCTGTCAGGCTGTGTAACACCTTTTCTTTTTCAGCCCAATAAAAGAAGCCTGATAAATGTAACACTTGCTGCGCGTACCTTAAAGTGATGATGATGATACTTCCTTTACAATCCTTGAAGAGGGATAAATAAATATGCTCCTGAACTAAACTGCTGTCTGTCGTGTACAGATTGTATCATGCTGTGTGTCACTTTAATTTGGCATGCATTTTTTGGTTATCAGTATGTGCAACTTAATTAACAAATGTTAAATGTTGATGTTATTTCCTAATTGAAATCCCTTTGGTAGATTTTTAATATGCCGAATTATATGAAGATATCATTTGTTTATAAAAACCTTTTTAAAGTGTACTATTTTGGGTTCTGGCTTGTGGTAATACCCAATCAAACAGAAAACTAGCAGTTTTTGTAGGGAGTGTGGTTTGAAGCGATGTGACGGCTAAGGTGGGATGTTCACTTCCCACACTTGGCTTTTATTGTGAAAAGCCGCGAGCCGGAATTGGCTTCGTTATCTTTTTCACGTAGCGGAGCTCGTCAACTGTCAACACGGATTCTGGACAGAACCTGCGTCGCTTTGTCCTTCATTGAAGAAAATGACACAAAGGGCGACATTTCCCACAACATCCCGGGATAAAACTTCGTGTCTGTAGTCTTTCTGGTAAGTTGGATTCCATGTTTGGTAAGCTTGTCTTACCGTTAGCCTATTAGCATGCTTGGCACCGCCAGCTAATGGGGATAACGGTAGCTTTGCTTAGCTGCTTAGCTATGTTGAGCATAACGCCGTAACAAGGCTAACATTGTCTAGACTTGCTAATGTTAACGCTCACTTACAGCCAAGGACTTCTATTCAGTCTTGTTTTTCCCTTTTGCGTATTTTTCCTCTAAATAAACCGCAACACACTGTCGCCTAAACGTCTTTTTCATTGCCCTCACATCCTTGGGTCACAGTGACAGTCAGCAAGAGGAACTAACGTTACCGAGCAGCCAAGGTGTCTGACAGCCTAACAAGGCAGCTCCTTCATTCAGCAGAGGGAGACATGGACGGTGACGGGCTGGCTGGTGGTAGAAAAACACGGGTTTATGAGTCCATTGAAGACCTTGTGTCAAGTTAAGGGCAAAGATTTGTGTCGTTACTGTGATATGAGCATCTGTAAGAATAACCCCTCTCTTCCTGAAGTATGCTTTTAGGAAAAATCAAAATAAGGTGTCATCCCAAAGATTGAGGTTTGCATTCCTGGTAATGTGATGCTTAAATCTGCAGTAAGGGATCAATGCAGAACTGACAGGCTTTTTAGAGTCTGGTTTAAGTCCAGTTAAAACTGGACGATTTTAGGTCTGTTCCTGTTTTAAGTTTTAATGTTATGAATCATGATAAACAGACATTAGACATTTCCCTGAACGATGTCTGAAACATGCTGATGAAACCATGAATTGGGAAAGCTATCCAACAATTTGGTCAATCAATTCTAAAGCAACAATCCCATTTCCACCTGTTTAAATGTGTTGATTCACTGCTTTTGTCCTTTTTACATCATTCATAGGGCTCATTGAGCCCACATGCTCTGTTTCACTTTGTCATTTCACACATTCACACGTGAAAGCTGCCAAATGCAACTACAGCCAAGCGCAACGCGGCCGTCTTATGTTTTCCACAGACTGTCGCAGATTATTTCAACCGGCAATTGTTCTCCTCCTCCCTGGTCACCTCCTTTCCTGTGATTTTTGTACTTCCAGACTGAGGTGACATCAGGTTTGGAAGGAGGGATGCCGGTGGAGAGCGGGAGCAGCGCTGCCGCCCGCCAGGCCAAGCAGAAGAGGAAGTCTCACAGCCTGTCGATCCGCCGGACCAACAGCACCGAGCAGGATCGCTCCGGCCTGCAGAGAGACATGCTGGAGGGACAGGTGATGACAGCTACGCTCCCCCGTCTGTCACCATTAGCTTGCGTCCTGCTGTTGCTGTCAGCACCCATAAGCGCTCTAGTTGTAAGCCTAAGCCAATTAGGTTTTAATGCACCCATTTAGAGGTCACATAATAGTTTGTATTGTTGCTGGCTTAACCATGCCACAGTTACTGCGTGATCGCCGTAAGGTTATTTTAACCCAGTGGTAAGGACAGACGGATTCAGCTGGCTCAGGCGTTTCCACCTCGCTCAGGTGGAACCAGTAGATCAGTGGTGCTCGTTCCTGGTTCTCAGGAATGACAAGGAACTGAATTACTCCTCGGACGCTGGATAAACAAAATCAATACAAGTTATTTATCAGGGTTAGTCTCAAAATACCGCGTCCTACTTATTCCACAGTACGATGGAGTCTTTCACTGGGTGTTTTTAGACTCCACATCTCCGGTTTGTAGCACAGACTCCCAAAGCCCAGACTGATCACATCATCAGTCATTTTCTGTGGCGTGACCACGCACCTCCAGAGCCGTGACAGACGTTACGCAGTGTTTCCACAGGCTCTGCTGATATCATTGTCTGTTTACCATGTGAACTTTATTTGGTTTCAAGCTCACAACTTTATTTCAGTCAGTTTTTTTGATTCACTTTTGATATTATTTTTTGGACGTTTTTTGTTTTTCCAAAGTTGAAGAAAGTTCCTCCTTTTTATGGTAAAAATGACACATAAGTTAAACCTGAATTTGCACAGATGCTAACAGGACTGTGACCTGAAATGACAAAATCTCAGAGTTTAGGGGAATCTGAATTACTGTAGAGTCAAAACACAGACCTTAATAACAGTTTCAGCAACTCTAGTTGACTATTAACCAATGCCAAAACATGTAATAAGTGCTGTTTGTAAGGTTAGCAAAAACAATACCTCAGCCTTCTAAGAACGGCCCCATACTCTGCCATCACAAGCCAAAAACACTGCAACCACTGCAAAGGCACAGCTGTAAATAATAAGATTAATGACAGATGAACTCCACCTGTGCTTCTACTAGGAAAAGTCCAAATGTTTGCTTTGGTTTTGACCCGCAGTACATTTATGGGAGGTGAAAGCGCAAAAGCACAGCTGAACACAAATGATCATGCAGTCCAGTAATTATAAGCTGTCATCTCGTTATCTGGAGGTGTCCCTTCACACATGTAGTACACAGCAGGACCACAACAGCTGCATCATCACCTGCTGGGAGTACTCTGGTGGAGGTGAAGGGTGGCAGCTGGGTAGAGCGTGCAGGGGGAGGACTCATCTGCACTGACTGTTTTTGTGTTGATGCCAATGCTACACGTATTTGGGCGTTTCTTTAATATCAACCAAAGAGCAGAAAGCAAAATGCAGGCGAGCGGAAGAAGAACTCTGACATGACACTTTGTCCTGGGCAGCTGCCTTTTTAAAATCCATTTAATGTCCACTCCAGCTGACTTGGACGTTTTCTTCCTCACATCGCTCCTCTGGGTAATGTCTAGAAAAGGTTTTGATTGAAGTGCATGTGTGAAAGCTGTTTCTAACTGAACGTGGTGCCAGCAGAGTAATCACTTCCTCATGACTCTGTTTTTTCACTCTGGTCCCTTTTGGTCCCAGTCCTCTGACAATCTGGAGTCCTTCATGAGACTGGAGGTAAGTTTCAGGTGTGTCAGACCGTAGCAAGGCTCCTCAAATAGTCTTTAGAGCTAGCCGTTCTTGTGTAGGTTTGGTGTAGTTGAGGTTTGTGTGGCGGTTCTGAAAGTGATTTCTCTGTTTTGAATCTGAATATCTTTCCACCTGAAAATGTGAGTTCTGTCACACCTACAGTCTGTTTTGTTAGATTTAAGTGAGTCGACTTGACCGTGTACCATTTCATCCACACGGTCCAGTTACAAATAAATCTGGGCTTGTGACCCAAGATCATGTGACTCACGAAGAGCGTGTTCATTGGACAGTTCAGTAACCGGCCATTCTGAGATTTTGATAGCGCGAGAGAGCAGAAGTAAATGTCCAGTTTGCTAAATTTGTACACGAGTCACAAGAGCATGGTTACACGGAGAAGAAAAATGGCGGCAGATGAGCGAGACGAACATGTTTCCCATTGTATGAAGGTTCACTGACGCTCTTTATTTATGTCATCTCTGTGTCCCCACTTCCACCCGACTGGAAAATTAGCCCCACCAACTGTCAGCTTGTGGTATTAGTCTTTTCTGGAGAGGCTCGTGAATTCACATTTTCTTTTTGCCAAACACGAGCAGAACTCTCTGGATCTGTCCATCCAGTTTTCCTCAGTGCAGCCTAACCGTGAATCACTGTGGTTTAGCGTTGTGTTCTGTACCTAAACTGTATGCATGTAGTATTTGACAAAGTGTCCCTGAGTCCATGCAGTAACCTCCGTTATCCAATCATGTGTTCACAAAGTGGTGAACCTCGTCCATGGAGCTGATGAGGTCAAACATTAGCTATGTTGTCTTTGTGCTGTTTTCAGTTGAGCAGATGATCACATTCTGTTTTATTTATGTTGCACACGGCGTCTCGGCCTTTTTGGGCGCTGGCTTGTACGTCAGTTGTCAGTGCATGCCAGGCCTCGTGCAACATACACACAGTATGTCATCATCACCTTCCCCCATGCTGCAGCCTGTCCTGTTTTTTCTGTGCTTTTATCCTGATGCGTTCACCGTGGCACAAACCTTTCTGCTGCCAGCATCAGCCCGTGAATGCTAACAGCACACTTGACTGACTTCTCGAGAAGATATCGCCGCAGGCAGCAGTTCGGCCAAAGCAAGAGCGCATTATGCAGAGTGTGCAGCACTCAGGTACAAAGAAGGCCGTTTCATCGTGATTGGACAAGGCTTTGTGGAGAGATGGCCCACTTCCTGTTTGTGTCTTTGCTGCAGACTCTGTCACAGCAAGCTCACATGTATTTCACTGTGACTCATCAGTTTCTTATAAAGGAACTGGGAAATGTATCAGCGGTTATTTTTAAGTGCTTTAAATGGATAGCTTAATAATCAATAGTACAGAATTCAATGTGAATATTAATTATACACACACCCACTGTGGTATTGTTTGTTTTCTTACTTACACATTAACACACATTTTTACTGTAGTAAATGTGAACTATGTTGAGCTGACAGTACGCTTTAATGACTTAAAATAAAGGCTGATTATCTTGTATTTTCTAGGACCTCTAAGCAGACTTTGATTCACATGTCAGCGGTGCCACTTTGTGCTTTGTCCCTTTTTCCAGCCTTTGTTCTTTTCTTCCTCACGTGTGCCTTTTTTCAGGCCCAGCATACTTTGCATTAATAAATCGGTGTGAACAGTGTCAACGGGAGTGAATTATTTCACTCATTTTCTTTCAGGAAAAACTGCCTAATTCACTGGTTGTAGCTTCTCAGATGTCAGGATGAATTAATCAACTGAATGGAGCATATGTTGGTTTGGTTGTCAGAGTAAAGCATTTGAAGTCCGGGGGCTCTGGGGAGTTAAAATGGGTTTTTTTCAGTATTTTGGTCTTTTCTTACAACTTGTAGAGAAATGTTAATTGCTTAATTGAGAAGCTAGTCGGCAGACTACTGGATAATGGAAATGGGTGTTTGTAGCCGCCCTTCAGGCGCAGCCTCGCGCTCCTCTCCTCCGTGACAAACCCACGTTTCCACGTCGTCTCATGTTCCTCTTTGGTCTCCCTGCAGGACTCCAAGCTGCCCCTGTCTCTGAGGAGCAATCTGCTGGACCTGTTCAGCCAGATCGAGAGGGAGTTTGAAAACCTCTACATCGAAAACCTGGAATGTAAGTCCTGACGCTTTAAACTGGTCTGTCAGAACAGCTAACAGGCATACCAGTTGAACATTTGCAGTAATCAGCAGTGCTCTGGTAGTCCTTTCTAAAGACTCTTCAGCACAGCGCTTCTGCTCTTTCATGGCAGGTAACCTGGTCTGATCATGGCGGCGTTGATGGCAGGGAAACCTGTGTCGACACCTCCGTGATCAGTGCAGAAGTTACCTCTGCGGCTGGTCTTATCGCCGTCAGTCCTTTAACTCGCAACCTGTTTGACTGTCAGTACGCAGAGAAATCGAAACGCTCAACGATCGCTTGGCTGCAGAGGGGCAGACCTTCGAAGGGGCAGATTTAGCCAAAGGAGCGCTGAAAACAAAAGGTGAGACACGTTTCTCCTTTCGCCTCAGGTTTACGAACACGGCCATTTATATGCAGTGATGCTTTGCCGTGCTCACTCTGTCTTCTTTGCGATATTTATTTACTGTATTTCTCACTTGTTTCTGGCGATCCACAGCGAGTCACAGCACCAGCCAGCTGTCACAGAAGCTGAAGACGACCTACAAGGCTTCCACAAGCAAGGTAAATGCTGTTTTATGTATTTGTTTTTGGTTAGTGCAAAAAAAAAAAAGGAATAATCACTCAGAAACTTGGAAGCCATTGCTGTTCATATGGAAGCACTCGTCAGTGTACCGTCACTTGTCTTTTGAATGTTCAAGAGAAGAACTGCTGTCTTTTCCACCTCTTTGCTCGTAGCCGCGTTCAAACTCTTGCCATGCCAGAGTAGGTGGATCCCGCAACTTCAGCGTAACCAGTTGGGAGTTGTGGGGTGGAGACTCATGGGTAACTTGTTGATTTCTCCCCTTGTGTGCCAATATGCATGAACAGCCCAGCCAGGGGGTCGACACTCCCTCCCCAAGAGACTTGGTCATTCAAATGTAGGAGTTTGAGCTTTTCTATCAGTTTCTGTGTGAGATAAAAACACGACTTTATTATCTCACTAACAGGCTTTTTCAGTTGCGCCTCTTTGGTTTTGGTTTAGCTCCTTGTTGGTTTTCACATACTGGTACACTGTGGAGACATCTTTAACATGAAGCAGCCGTTACCTCCAAATGCTTTTTGCCCCTCGGTTAATGAAATACTGAAGGTGGACGAGCGTTTGTTGGCTGCTTCAGATCATTGCTCAATGCAGGCGGAGTGTGCGGTCTGCTGAACAGTGCCGTATCACATTTTGCTTTTATTTAAAGATTAACTTTCACAGTGATTTGAACGCTCGATGCCTCGCTGGCTGTATCTGTTAACAGGGATTATTCAGATGTAGTGGCTTTAAAGCGTCAATTACCTCAAATTGCTCAAAAAGCTAAACATATTTTCTCGCTTACTGCTGCTGAGAGGGACATTTTAGAGGACAAAAATGAACTTGAGTGTTCTCTGGTGGTCAAACCATGTGATGGAGACACGGTTTCTAAACAATCTCAGTCACATATTTGCCGTTTTGTGACTTTTTGATCAACCTCTATGTGTCAGTGCTAAGCTAACATCAGCCAATGTGACAGTTTAGCTGTGTTAACTTCTCCAACTGTTCCCTTAACTAAAGTTGGTTCCACACATATCGATGTGAAATTCCACCCTGTTCAAGTGAAACTGATTGTAAAACAAGTGAAATGGTGATGCGGCTCCGGCAGACTGCACACTGAGGCTACAGACCGTAGAGCATTAACTGCTCGGCCCGTTATTTCAAGCTTATTTTGCGGCGCTTCGCGTTTCCTTCAGCCTTCCAGTCCCTGTTGCTTCTGTTTAAAGTGCCAGCTGAGCTAGTTCTGGATTCATCATCATTCAGACACACAGCTTTGAACTAATGTTCACACTGCATTTGCATTAAATGACCCACCTTAACTTGGCAAAATCATGTTAGATTGAATATAGATGAGACAAAAACATACTGTTGTACATTTGTGGAGCATATTGCCTGATAGGGTTAGAATCGGCTGTGCTGCCTGCTAACAACCAGCATCCACTGGTTCCCAGTGGTATTTTCCTCATCTTCAGTGTCTGTTCTGTTTTATTTTGACCATCATTTATGTTTTTTTATATCTTTAACAGATAGAAAGTGTGAGGGAAATGCTCTGTTCTACGTTCTTGTTTTTCAGTTGAATGACGCTCTTCTTTATGCTCTCCTGCTTCTTCACAGTTGGAACTTATTTAGTGGTCTGTGTCCAAAACGAACCAAGAGTCCAGTTTGTATCATCCCCATCTTTAATGTAAACACCTCGTCCAAACTTAACACAGCTGATAATAACGACTGATCAGTTTCTTCTGCCTGAACATAACGCCGTATTTTTGCCCCCTCTTCCCCGTTCTGGATTTCTCTTTCTTTATTCCGGTTTTGCCTCGATGGTAATCCTGTCCTGATACTTAATGTGTCTGCATTTGTGTTGATAGCAGATCTGGGTTGACTGGTCACTGATTGGTGGGGCATCCAATAACCCCAACCAAGCTTAAAACAAACACCCCAAAAAACCTTTTTGGTGAAACCTCTTGAACCCAGGACTGATATGAGTAACGCTGTTTCCAACCAAAGCTTCTCACCCTGGCGTACTACAAGGACCCTGCTGAGCTCCTCCTCAGTTCTGCTCCCTCCCTCTACCAGACCAGGGTTCCTACACCGCTCTGCAGAAGTCTGGACCTTTAAAATAAGCAAAAAGTGTGGAAACCTAGATTAATATAAAGCATGTTTTATTGTATTAAACCTACCTTTAGCATGTAAAGTCACTAATTTGACTCCATTTGGCTCTTAATCCCCCCCAGTGTCAATCTGCTCTCCTCAGTTTTACCTATTACCTACTATTTTACCACTTTTTTAAAAAGAAAAGGTGTAGGGACCCTGCGAGGTTCAGTTCACGGCTGTGATTTCCTTCTGCGTTAACGAGACTTTGGTGTCGGCGTCAGATTGTGTCGAGTTTCAAAGCCACCACGTCCAGAGCGGTGTGCCAGCTGGTCAGAGAGTACGTCGGCCACAGAGACGGCATCTGGGACCTGAGCGTCACCAGGACTCAGCCTGTGGTGCTCGGCACTGCGTCTGCAGGTACGTCGCTCACCTCCAACTCCCCTGCAGGGAGTCGTTTTCTTTCACTTAATCTTTTGCCTTCAACACGTCTCACTGTTCTACTCTCTGCACCCACTGTTCTCAGTGTTCCTGGTTTTCATGTCATCATACTGATTTAATGCCAGAAACTCGAACACTCTGTATACACGATGCACGCGTGATGACAGTGAACTAGAGAGAAAGCTTCAGATCTAATGTTTTGTCCCTGTTTGTATCCATAAATGTGTCTGAACAGACCACACTGCGATGCTGTGGAGCATTGAGACGGGGAAATGCCTCCTCAAATATACGGGCCATCAAGGATCAGGTAGAGTCAGAAATGTAAAGTCTGTTTACAGTTATAATCTAATTAAATCCACTGTGCTCATAGACAGAGAACTAACTCATACTCTGTTTTACAAAGATGTCACATCGTGACCCCTTAGGTGGGTTTTGTAACACAACGACCTGCTGAAGTCTCCAGCACTCAGTATTATAAACACAGTGTGACATAATCTGTGTATGTTTCTGCCTCCACAGTCAACTCCATCAAGTTCCACCCCACTGAACAGATGGCTCTAACAGGTAAAGAGCCAAAACTCAAAAAGCATCCTTAAGACCCTCGGCGGTAGCAGATGCAGCGCTCTCACAAAGAAATCCTGCTGTCCCAAAACATCTGCACAACTGTCCCTGATTCAACTCACACCTGTCCAAATGAGAGCCATGCAAAGCTTTAAAACCGCCTCACACACACTGTCCTGACAATCCTGAGATGTTTTAGGAAGGCTGTCTTTACTCTGATCGTCTTTCTGCCTCGTCTTCCTCCGCCTCAGCCTCTGGAGACCAGACGGCTCACATCTGGAGGTACATGGTGCAGCTGCCGACCCCGCAGCCTGTTGCTGACATCAGCGTAAGCATCGACAGCAGCGTGACTGAGTTTCTGATGTCGTTCGAGCTGTTTGGATCTGAACTCCTTCGTCCCTCCCTCCCCCGACAGCAACAGACGCCCTGCGAAGACGACGTGGACTTTTCGGACAAAGACGAGGCCGACGGCGAGGTCGAGGGTCCAAACGACTGCCCCTCTGTCCGTGTGGCGACCACCACTCTACGCAGCCATCAGGGCGTGGTGATCGCTGCCGATTGGCTGGTGGGGGGCAAACAGGTTGTGACGGCTTCCTGGGACCGAGCCGCCAACCTGTACGACGTGGAGACCTCAGAGCTGGTCCACTCGCTCACCGGTAGGTAACAAGTCTGACAACAATAACGTTCTGTTGGAGAGTCTGTGTGTATTTGAGTCAGGGTCAATCTGTGACCACCTTGGAGCTGGGAGGGATTCAAGAGAAAGAGTTGGGATGCTGAGTGAAATTTAAGAAATCATTCACAATTTTATTAGAATGAGGGTTGTAGAAGAAGAGATGATAGACAGTAAAAACAGGAAGTTATGGAAAAAAGATTTCTCTGTGCTTACATTGTGTGTGTGTGTGTGTGTGTGTGTGTGTGTGTGTGTGTGCGTGCGTGTGCGTGTGTGCGTAGGTCATGACCAGGAGCTGACCCACTGCTGCACACACCCCACCCAGCGCCTGGTGGTCACCTCATCCAGAGACACCACCTTCAGACTGTGGGACTTCAGAGACCCGTCCATCCACTCTGTCAACGTGTTCCAGGGACACACTGAGTCTGTCTGACACACACACACACGCACACACACACACACACATTCATTGTCTTTCATACAGTATGTTTTAAAATGAATGTCTATCTGGGCAAAAGCAAGAGGAAAGAAAAGGTCTTGATAGTAGAAGCAGATCAGATTGTTGCGTCCTCGCTTCTTCTCCATCTGTCCAAACAAAGCCGCTGTCTGGTCCTCTGCAGCACGGTGACGTCCGCTGTGTTCACGGTGGGAGACAACGTGGTGTCCGGCAGCGACGACCGGACCGTCAAAGTGTGGGACCTGAAGAACATGAGGTCGCCCATCGCGACCATCCGCACAGACTCGGCGGTCAACAGGTCTGCGAGCTCCATCAAAACTCAGCATGTGGAATTTGTATTGTTTGTATTCATGGTGACGAACGTGCAGAAGAAGCTAAATGCTCCGTTTACGGCTTGTGTCTGCATATCTTCTGCACAGCTAATGAGCAGAACATGTGTAATAATGTCATTTTCACCATAACAGCGCCTTGCAAACAGCTGAGGATTCTGTGAAATAACCGTCGCTGAAAGTCTTTCCTTCAGCGTTTTGTACTGTGGCACAGTAGAGAATATATAACACAGTAGAAACAGTAATAGAAGCACAGTAAAAACAGGATATTTGCACAGGTGAAGTGGATTTTAGCAAATGTTAAACATAGATATGTTGACTGTTCCAGATGTGTACAGTAACAGAAAAGGTTATTTCTCTTGTTACAAATGATCATAACGGTCATAATTCATGTCGGTGTGCGCTTTGGTTCTGCATGGTCGTTCTGTCCAGGATCAGCGTGTCGGTCAACCAGAAAATCATCGCTCTTCCTCACGACAATCGGCAGGTCCGGCTGTTCGACATGTCCGGGGTGCGGCTGGCTCGACTCCCACGAAGCAACAGGCAGGTGAGTCAGCGGAGGAGGAAGCGCTGTAGTTACTGATTCTGTTCGCGTCAAAGCCTTAAACTTGAATTCTCTCTTAGACAATATTTTGATCTGTTTGTTTTCGTTCTAATTGACATAAAATCCACCAAACATTGACTTTAAATGGCTGACGATGATGATGAGTACAGATTCAGCTGACAGCTCAGATCGTCTTCCTCAGGTCAGGAGTTTTTGTGTTTCCTCTTGGTCTAAAAGCTGAAGTGCACATGAGCACCAAAGACTTCGTATTTGCAAAAGCTCGTATTTGCAATAATCAGCGCTGTATGTTGTCATGAGGTCACGAGACGCGTCCCGTGTCCTCGTCCTCAGTGTTGAGCTGCTGTGCTGTCTGTCCTGGTTCAGGGTCACCGGCGCATGGTGTGCTGCTCCGCCTGGTGTGAAGACAACACCTCCTGCAACCTGTTCACCTGCGGCTTCGACCGGCAGGCCATCGGCTGGAACATCAACATCCCCGCCCTGCTGCAGGAGAAATGACCTGCACCTCCTCCTCCTCCTCGTCCTCCCGTCGCCTCACAGTGAAACTCCAGCCAGAGTCTGTCTCCGGAGCAGCAGACGCTCACTTCCTGCGGGCCGAAAAGGCGGCTTTTTCAAAAGTTTAGATTTCATGCTTCTTTTTGTCTGTGAACACTCGTCACATGTACTTTTAACAGCCGTCTTTTGAGTCCACAGGAGGTCAGTATTTGTGTCGTAAAGGTCCCTGAGGTCTGTCCTCCCTCACACTGTGGGACAGGAGAGACGAAGGACTTTCACTCACTGTCCGGTCGCTCGGTCTAACTCACAGCAAATTAGTGTTTTTAGCGTGGAAGCCATTCCTCGCCACCCAAAACAACCTGTGGACCACCGATGACAAAAAGCACAGAGACGTAACAGAGGACGTCCCTTGTCTCCTTTGTAAAAGCAGAATGTGTTTTGCTGATTCTGTAGAGTCAGTAATTGTTGGGACAGGCTGACACCTTAAAGGACACATCCCTCGTTTTACTCGCTGCAGTTAATCTGCGATAACTTCATTCATCTTCTGCTTTACTTAGACTTTCTGATGTCCTTGGTTCTGAGGAATTGATGCTAAAACCTTTTCAAACATCTTGAGTCTCTCTCACATTTTCTGCTTCTGGAAATAACTTGACAGGCCATCCAGCATCTTGTTTTGTTTGGCTAGTTTTCCATTTCGGTTGGTTTGATGTTTAAAGTGGATTTTTTTTCTCTTGAAAGTCCTTCCAGGATTTTTCCTTTGGCACTTGAGATTCACATCTTAACATCTGTAATACACCTAATGCTATCATACATGTACTCAGAGCTCATAAGACTGTCACTTTCTCTTCAGAGAAGGTGTTTTTTAAGCACACGTTGGACTGAAGCTGTCCTCTGGTTTGTCCCAGCTCAGTGTTAGAGGTTCAGAGGTCTGTGTGATACACTCGTGCACCTTTTTGAAAATACCAACAGCTTTTACAAGTTTTCTTTCGTTGCAGCTTCTGTAAATAGTCAGCACAGTTGGTCCCAGCAGTAGGTTGTTCCCCTGTCCCACCTCCTCATGATCCTTCAGGTGATTGGTCACTCTGGTCACAGCGTTGATGTCTGACTCTGTAAAGCCATGAACCGGCCACTGTGTATCCCTGTCCTGTTGGCAGACAGACAGAGTTGTCAGAGGCTGATGAAGTGCAGACATGTTGAAGTGGTTGTCAGGCAGGGCTGGATAATACACCAAGGACACGCTTTTATTTTGAAGGACTACATGGACGCGTACAGCTCTTTTACTGTAGACACATTTCCAGGAACCTTTTTAGAACCTAAAGAACTTCAGCTGTGACGGGGGAGGGTTAGGGTCACCATTTATTTCCTTGGTCGAGGTTCCTGGCCTGCGAGAAGCCCTCGTGGTACCTTACGGTGGCTCAGGAGCTGTTTGGATGCACTGGAGCCTGGAGGTTGTCACAGCAAACAGAAGGAAGCCTTCAGTGAGTGTGAATAGTGTTTGGACGGGAGACGTCTGATGTCAGAGTTCTCTGATGCTGAAGTCATTTAGTCGGCTTTGAATCAAGTTTGGAAAATCAAAACAAAGACAGAGAACATGTGAGCATGATTCGAGGAGCTTCAGCGCTAAAACAGCAGCAAACAAACACTCGCAGACGGGCTCTAAACGAAGCCAGTCAGTTTTTCAGACGCTCACACTGGAACATGCAAAAAGGGACTTTTTAGGTCCTGAGTTGAGTTTCTTAGTTCCTGAGACTTTGGTCAGCAGAGGCTTTAGGAGGCTTGGTCATCAGGTCACTTTAAGGCAGCGGCACCGTCTGTGCTTCAGGTGTTAAGCCACGAACGTACATCAGCTTAATCGTCCACGATGAGCCTGCAGAGTCCTTAAAGCGTGTGAAGGCAGATCTGTTTGGAACAAAAAATCAGATTTCATTCGACAAAAGGGGACTGGTTTGAATCTGGTGTCATATTTGAAATATTTAGCACGTGACGCTGCTCAAAGCGTTTCCTCGGCCCGGCTGTTGTACTAATACTTGACGTGATTGTAGAAAACAACTTTTTTTAGTGTATCGCAGTGCCCTTTAGTCCGTAGTGTTGAAGCGCTGTTGTGGGGATTCTGTCTGTCATATTTGTTGTGGTACTTTAAAAACTAGTGAAATATCCGAAGTGTCGTGATGCGTTCGCTGTCACCTGCTTCGCTTTCCCACTGCCACTAAAACACTCTGCCAAAGCTGCATTCAAGTGAATGGGAGAGACTGTAGTGATGTGTGTGTGTGTGTGTGTGTGAGATGATTTCACTACATTATGAGAACAAAGTGTGTGTGTGTCTGTCTGTGTGGTGATCCAAAGTAACGTTTTAAAACAGGGTTAATGTTGTGGTAACGGGCAGTTTAAGTTTGGACTGCAGTGCAGCCCTGGTACTGCTGGTGTACTCTGTGGTACTGCTGGTGTACTCTGTGGTACTGCTGGTGTACTCTGTGGTACTGCTGGTGTACTATGTGGTACTGCTGGTGTACTCTGTGGTACTGCTGGTGTACTCTGTGGTACTCATGAGTTGCCGCAGTAACACGATGAACAAGCACGTCCAAACTGACTGTTTGTGCATGTAGCTTTAGATTTGTTGGGCTGTTTTGTAACATAAGTGGTTTCATTCAGACACAGTTCCCCCTGCAGAGAGTAAAAAGCACATTTTTTATGATACCCACAGTCTTTTTATGAGTGTGTATTTGGTAACACTTTGCAGCTGCCTTTTTGCAGTGTACTAGTCCACTGAAAAGTATTTCAAGCAGTAGAATAGAATTCTAAATACTGCGTTCGGTAAAGTGAATTAAGAAGAAGATGAAATAAATGCAGATTTTCAATAAACTGAGTGATCACGGTCTCGTCTGAAGGCAGATGTGAAGCGTTACCCCCCTCTCGTTTTAAAACCTTAACATTTGTATGACAGAAATTGTAATATATGAAGAAAGTAGCTGGTTTGGCTGTAACGTGTATTTCGGCTGCAGCAGTTGTATTAGCCTTTATGACTCGATGACGTGATCCTGACATCTGCTTTTATTTTGTGTAAATTCCCTTTATCATTTCACGATGGACGATCCCAGTTCGTCCATCAAAGGCTTTACATCCACAGAAACGAGTTCATTTGTCAGTTGTACCAGGGACGGCCAGTGCATTTGTTGGTGGAAGATTTGTGGCTGATTATAAATGATCCTGATACGAGTTATTAATTATACTGGAAAAAATGTCAGCTGCAAAGCACTGTACGATATGTATTAAAAAAATCTGTTTTTATGAGTACTTATTTATATTAGTTTCCAGGTGTGAGTTTTTCACTGTGGGAAGACCTTTTGGTTCGGCCCTCAGTCATCTGTGGCTTCATTTTTTCTTTTTAAAACAATTTTACCCAAAATGACCAGAATCCCCAAATCCATCTCCCAGAGGAGCCGTCTCTGGTTCGACTGACAAAACATTTAGTTTGTGTGGAGGACGTTTAAAAGCTGCCTGATCTGATCTCTAGTTTATCTAGTATTGTTTCCTCGTCTCACTGCACATTTTGTACCGACACTGAGCCGCTCTGCTGCTTCGTAATTCACCGTTTAACCAGCCTCACTTCACGTTCACGTCGCCGTCAAACGCGATCACATCATCACCGAGCATCGGCCAAACCCGCCGTCTTGAAGCCGTGTGAAACTGTGGCTCCGTGGTGTTAACAGTGTTGTGTGTGTGTGAACAAAGTGGTCGATGTGGAACAACAAACACCACAGCTGAGTTCAACAAATGATGAAAACCTGTTGGGTCAACTTGACGGCAGTTTCGTGGATTATAGCTGTGTAAGAATCAGGCGTCCACTTGTGAAATCAAAATAAACCATTTGTGCTGTTTTAACATTTCCTCGTTGAGTGGGTTTCTGGGTTGTGTTTAATTGTTTTTGCAAAGGATTCAGCTCCAAACAGCTGGCGAAGAGAGCGGAACACACAGCAGCTGAAGAGCCAGATGTTCTAACAGGAGGCGGTGGAGACCAAAGCAGAGCTTAAAGGAGAGACATGATGGGTTCACATATTGAAGTGCTGTGTGTAGAAGCAGCCAGGTGTCACCTGAAGTGATAAAGTACCTGTGCTCAGCTCATGATATGAAGCTAATGTTTGGAGGTGTTACACCCCTGACGTGGCCGAGCTCATGCTAAATGAATTTGAGCTTTGATGTGATGCAGGATACACAAACACAAAAACTAACACAAATAATTTATTCCCAGTGATAAAAATACTCTTGCCTGATATAGAATACATCCATCCTGCATACCGATTGATAAAAGTTGACACAACATTCAAATCAGTGGCTCTCAGCAGAGGTACCCTCTCACTTTCCTCACCTCAGAAGGCTTTTCTAGAAACGAACACCAAGACACACTGACTGCACAAGGATAACGTCTTTCCAGAAAATAAAAAACCTTTGGGATATTTGTGATTGAATTCATACTTTTAAGAGATAAAAGGTGAAATCTACAGCTCAAAAAAATAAAGGAAACACTCAACAAAATGTTTCTCTCCCCATTAAAACCTGGACTCCACATTTTGTAATGCACACAAAGTCCCACTAGGTGGCAGCGTGCCTTCAGTCCTGAGCCTCATATCACTGAGGCGCTCACGCCGCATGAGAGTGGAGAAGCACAACATGTCTGAATAGGTCAGACACACAGTTACATGAAATCATTGAAACAACAGAACACACGTCTTCTAGAAGTAAATAAACACAAAATACGACTTAAGAAGGAGGAAACCAGAAGCTGTTCACACTCATGAAGCTGACTCTGCTTCACAATCATCAGACATGTTGTCTCAGTCACATTAAGGTGGATATAAAGCCTCCCACACGCTCTCATGTTGTGGGGACAAAAAGCCGGTCCCCTCAAGGTAAACCTTGGTTTTATGGTGAAGACTTAGTTTTTGGTTCAGTGTCCCGTGTGGGTTAGGGTTAGGCATGTAGTGGTCATAGTTAAGGTTAGGGTTGGGAATGGATGCACAGTGAGTCAATGCAATGTCCTCCGAAGACAAAAAACAAGTTCTGAAAGTGTTGTTCCTGTACTACAATATGGATTTAAGACGTGTGAGGACACTATTGGACAAAGAGGAGATTTTGGCCAATCCTCACTTCTAGAAAGGTTTAAGAGTCAAGGGCTTGGTTGTATGTCAGTGAAGGTCTCTTACAAGTATAGAAATAAAAAACAAATGCACACAAGACAAAATGACATGAATGGGTCCAACTGCATTATCTTTGTGTGCTACTCACAACCCGTGACCCTCCATTAACGTTTACTACATCAGACTGAGAGTGTCTCTCCGTTCACTCTCACTTAGGATCAGTTTTCCAAGATTGTTAGCCTAATAGCTAGCCGTCTCGTCACAGCAGATGATTTGAAGTTCAGCTTCGATTAGCTTTTTTAGAACTGCGTTACATATTTATAGCTGTTAGTCAACAAATAAAACCAGATATAAAGCATTTTAACTATAATGACTTCATTTTAATTAGCTGAATCAATTCTGTTTGGAGTCTAAGTTAGTGATTAGCCTTATTAACAAGTTAAATTGTACTCAAACAATGTATATTGCTAAGTTAAACTCATACAAAGTTAGAGCTAGCAAGTTAGCTTTGTGGTGTCAGGGTTTAAGCTAGCCAGTGAAGCTAACATTAGCTTCCAAAGCTCAATTTAGCAGCTTTTATGCTACTTCGGCTAACGTTACTAAGAAGTCTGAAATTTTGCTTGATTTTTTACTTTTCTTTACGTATTTTACTCTTTTGCATCAGTGTTAATTTTGACAAGACTTTTAAATTCAGTTTTCATCTTTGTGGCTTTACTTTACTTGCATACTTCCATTTTCTGCTACTTTATATTCATACTCCACTACATTTATTTGACAGCAGTAGATACTGCTAGTTATTTTGCAGATTCAGATAATTATAAAATAAAAAGCAACTCATAAATGTATGATCCAGCAGTATCTAAAGCAATCAAAATTAGCCTAACCTTTACACACAAACACATTAATGCATCAATAATCATATTGCAGTAATTTTGAACACAGGACTTTTACTCTTAACAGGGTATTTTTACACTGTGGTATTGCTTCTTAAGTAGAACATCTGAGTACTTCTTCCACACTGATTTTCTCCAACAGTTTCATGATGCATTTTGCTGCAACATAACAATCCTTTATGGCCTCTGCATGTTTGGTTGTGCAAAACAATCTCATCTGAAATTATTTATATTATAGATGTTGTAGTAATCAGATTACTGCCTGTGAGGGGACCCCTGTCACTGTGCTGTACAATGAATTATGGGAAAGGTCACAACCTGCTTTATTATTGTGTTTATTACCTTTTATATATTGCCGCGGTCTTCTGCTGAGTTTGGCGTCATGTTTCAGCAGAGCTTGGTTAATAAATCAGCAGTTATAAAAAAGGGTAAGCTGCATCGTTAAGGCTGCGCGAGCTGGGAAACATCGCGTTTATTCATTTTACATGGAACTAAAATGAATACAGTCATTTTTAGTGTACGCCAAATGAGTTAGCGTCTGTTTATAAGTCATAAAAATCCTAAATTATCTTTCAGACTGAGCAGATGCTCGGCTCCATCAAATTTAACAATTTGTTAACCTAGCAAGGGAAGCTAATCAACAACGTGTCCTGAATCCACCAAATACTTTGAGCTGTGCTAGCATTAAATTTAGTACTAAGAGGAATTAATATCTATACGTTATCAAATCAGTCAGCGTGCATCTTGACATACACCGTGGCAGACGCTGCTGTACGGTGTGTCTTCAGGTGTCTTTTCAAAATGGCTGTTTTCTTTTTTGACAAAATTAACACTGATGTGCTTAATCAATCAGACAGTTGATCATTTCTCATAAATGGAGGTGAAATCCCCAAACTTCTTCTCTGTCTCTTCGTACCTCATCCACACACTCACAAAGCAAAACCTCATTCCACTTCCTTCATATTCAGCTTTTAACACACAGTTTTTCACGGACTGACGTTGAAGTGACCCAGTTCAGGAGGTTTTCTGAGCCAGGTTCCCAGCCCTCCACCCTGTAGAGCGCTCGTAAACTGCTGCATCGCCCTTTGGTAGCGCCCGGCAGCCATCTTGGAAGAAGAATAAGTCCCCGGAGTGGCTTCTGCACCGTTCAGCTGAGGAAGAAAGAATCGTAATCGGATTAAAATAACAAAAACACAGAAATAACGTGAGATTTGTGGAGATATTTGTGATTCTTACAATTTGTCCATTTGTGTTTAAGAAGGATTCATGTTGAGTTCTCAGCTAAAAATAACATTTGTCAATCATCTGTTCTCCTCCTCAGAAATACACCTGTCCCATGAAAATGGCTGTCTCACACTGAAGACATTTTGACATGTCAATGCAGGAAAAGGTGTGACGAGTTACATTGAGCATGAAGGTAAAACACACCAATGATGAAACTTTCAGCGTCTTTGAGAGGATATTCAGCGTTTGCTTGATTCTGTCTCATCGGGCCAATCACATCAATCACATCAATCACATCAATCACATCAATCTCTGATGGATGTTACAACACAAAGCTTCAACGTGCCCCTCAGTCATTGTGGCTCTCACTTGTCTTCCTCTGTGGACATTTTAAAATCTTTTCCAAAACGGTCGTCGTCGCCTCCTCAGTGTAACATGTACAGCAGCTTTTCTTACAATGACTCCAGTTGCTTTTGTAAATAATTACCACCCTGTCTGCCGACATCAGACTTTAAGCTGAGACTGTTTGGTCCAGCGCAACACTCACCAAAATACATATTTTAATTCACATTACACTGTGATGGGTTCAGTAGGTAGACCTCAGCCTGCATGTCAACTTGTTTGTTCGTCTTTTATTGTAGTGTTTTAGCTTTTTATCCCTTTTATGTGACATTGTGAATAATTTAACCACAGTGCTGATGCTACAATAGTCAGCTGTCCTGTCCCCGCCCGTCCTGAGCCGACCGGGGCGTCTCCTGACCCACCTGCTGCTGCAGCCTCTGCCAGCGTACGAACATGGAGCGCCTGCAGAGCCGTGACGGCGTCCTTGAGTCCCGCCTCCTTCCCGTGGAGGTGCTGATGTCCTCCAGTCCTCCGTCACCGCAGCTCCAGTTCAGGCTGACGCTCGGCGCCTTCCCTGCTGGCCGGACGTCGCTGCTGCTCAGGCCTGTGCACGCAGAGAGGACGCCACAGGGTTCAGAGCAGACCGTGCTCACAAATAGGTCAAAATATTCATCTGTCCACTACTTTGATTCATGACCAAATACTTCTAAAAGTGACAACATTCCCCTCAGACCCTTGGCCTTGTTACCCTCTGACCTCTAGTGAAGATCATTGAGGGTTGGATTCTATCAGCGGTGGCAGAAAGATTCAGTTTTTTAACTTAAGTGTAAAAATACTCCATTCACATTTTAAAGTTAGCATAGTATGATGTGTACCACTGAATCATATTTCATAGTAATCATACATTTGGAGTGTAGTATCACAGCTGTCAACTGTAGTGGAGTAAAAAGTACATTTCCATTTAAACATTAGGAGGACTGCGTGTGGACCTACAGCCGAGCAGCAGCTGCTGTCGACGGTATGGGAAGGGCAGGTGCTTGATGGGCGCGAGGCGGCGTGCCATGGCCCTGCCCAGGTGACCCGTGTGGCTGAGTGTCCCCACCGTCACGCTGTGCAGGTAAACCGGCTCCACCAGGTGAGACAGGAGCGCCCCCTGGAGGCCCACAACGCTCCACCTGTTGAGACAAACAAGCTTAGAAAAACCGACTTATGACGGCAGTTTGACAGCTGAGAGGGTTTTCACTCAGGGCCCATGAAGGAAAAGAAAGCCAGCTGCAGTGTCCTCAGATGGACCACCTGCGTGACAGATGTCAGGTTTTCTGTGTTCACACCCACTGAGGATGTGGAGAGGATGGAGAAAAGAGAGGTGGGGTAGTTTTTTCTACCAGCAGCTCAAAGAGGCTGATGAGACAAACAGTGAGGCAGCTGTGAACTGGTCCTGGTTTTGGTTTTTAGGTCAATGAGAGTTCATATCCAGACAAAATCTGTTCTTGACTGACTTTGTTGGCATTTCGATTGGTTTTGTGGCTTGCAAACCACTTTTTTTGGAGGTAAAGATGTACATGACTGTAGCTAAAATGATGATAGTATCCAGGTGCACAGTGAGTAAAGCTGCTCAAGGTGTAAGCAGGAAGTCATTTGTAAACGGGTGGTTTTATATCCATCATAACTGATGTTGCTTATTAGAAACTCACTTTGCCATCTTGTCAGTGCAGGACATGATGATGAGAGGTTTGCCCGGCGCCACACCGTCCCACTTCTGATTGGCTGTTCGCGCTGTGATCGGCAGCGTCCCTTCGCCTCCGTCCACCTTCACCCTGAGGTGACAGCGGAACCTCCTGCTGGGATCTGACACAAGCAGAAGAAGAAGAAGACTTCAGACCCTCCCCTTCCCCCGCTGCCATGGCTGAAGACCTCAGCAGCTATTGGACGGATTGCTGTGAAACGTTCTTGCTCCTCAGAAGACGAACCCCCTGACTGTTCAACCAGCACCACCATCAGTTTCATTTTGGCTGCTGGTGGAACATCTGCACAGCCTCAGCCCGTTAGTCCTGCTAAATGTGAGCATGTTAGCATGTTGACATTAGCATTTGGCTCAAAGCATAAAGCAGAGTTGTGAGCATGGTTGTCATTGTGAAGAACTTGTGTCACTGTATTCATGTCAGGCACAAATAATTCCAACAAAAACCTGCACATGAACACCAAAAATGCCTTGACAAAGCCTTTCCTCTTCCTCTTTAAACCCTTCTTATTCAAGCCCCAACCTGTCCTGGACTTACTGTGGATGTTTTACATACATTTTCTGCATCAAGCCCCAAAGCAGCTGCAGAAAATGAACCAGCAGCGATGACATTTTATTCACCTACATGAAGAAGAAACACAGATAAGCTGCTTAATGATGCCAGAAGTTCTGGTATTTATTAATTAATGTTTTCACTGAGCTAAAGTGTTTTATGATGGATTTTACCTTTAAAAATAAATGAAACTGCCTGAAGGTTAGTGGGTTTGTGCAGCAGCTAAGAACAGAATACAAATACTTGCAGGGCAAATAGATTATTACAGTATGTATCTACAAAAAGTTCATACTGTATTGACAATAACACAAAAAGAAGCAGAAACGTCAGGTTTCTTGACGTATTTACGACACCAGAATCAAAAATGACAAGCGGCAGAGTCATCCTCCTCCTCATCACCATCATCTGAATGTGTAGGCCTCACATGCAGCTGTGGTCTCGTACGGGCAGTTGAGTCGAGCGTCTCCGCACGGGGACGAGCTGACGTACATGTGGAAGAGGACGCCGTGCCGCAGCTGGAAGATGGCGCCGCCGCCGCCGCCGCCGCCGCCTTTATTTGGTACGAAGATGGATTGTTCCTCGCAGTCTGCTGGCTGACTTCAGAGAGGAAAGACAAGTCCAACATGAGACAGAGACAGAGTCAAAGACACTCTGCTGATCCCTGTGGTGATAATGGTTTGTCTGTAAGTGATCAGTTTGTATTTATTGATAAGTTTAAACCGGCAGGTAAAGTTCTCTGTGGCATTAAGAAACCTTATTTTCTGTTAAATAGGCAAGAACTTTTCTTGTTCTTTTTTGTTGTTTAAATAGGATTTGTGGACAATACGACAAATACAGAATGATGTCAGCTTTGTACTTTATATGATGGCTCTTAAAAACAAACCTGAAGCCAACTTCTCCAAGACTGGACAACAAAGAAAACCAGAAAAGCAAATGTTTAGGAGAGTGAATGTTTCAGGGTCGGGCTGAGGATCGTACCTGAGCAGCAGCTCCAGCTGAGCGTACAGGAATCGAACCAACGCCCTCCGGCTGACGACTTCAGCGTGGCAGTCGCTGAGCGTATCGCCGTGGTCGCTCATGTTGTCCGAGTCCAGACACTTGGTCCCAGTGGCCAGAGACACAACGTGGGCTGATCTGAGGTCAAATCCTGAGAGAGATGTGGAGGCTGTCACAGAAACAGAGAACTGCACATATCTATAACTGATTTTTGGTGACTTGTTGAGCAAATGATTGGCTCTCTGATGGAACAAGACGTTCAACACGATGCAGCTCAAACGAGACGCCTAATTTGACTCTCAGAACAGGAAAACGAGGCATTTCCTCTTTACTCCGCTGCACCTCGGCGTCCTGTCATAACCCGAACGTTAACGAGCTGAGACGGGCTGATGAAAAGTGTATGACTGAACAATCACTCCAACCTCATCAAAGATTCACAGGACGGTAAAGATGTCTCCCCTCTGGATCTGGAGGGTAATTTGAGGTAACTTGTTTGTTTGAATTGACTCAGATGCTCCTGCACTGACTGCTTTGGCAGAAAAACCCCGTGTGGATGGTGCAGCACCGCCTTTTTCTTTGAATTTCACTTCATAAAGTCAGAAGATATGTCCAGACTCAGGGTTAGATCATATGATGTTCTCAGTTCTAGACAGGATGTGTCATAATGGATCCCATACAGGATTAAACATGGCAGAAAAATGAAGAGGAATCAAGTGTGTTTGTCTAAATATAGAGGACACAACAAGGATTCGATATCACTTGAAACAGCACAGTGTTTTGGTCTTTTGAGATTACAGATCATGGAGTCTTATTTCTTTACGTTAAAGATGTAACGGATGAGGACAGATCCTCTCAACATGAGCTGACGGTGGATGAATGGTACGACGATGAGCCTCAGTTTCCCTTCATGGTCACTCTGTGCATTCAAATTAATTAACGCAATGCACGTGTGACGGGATCCATCTGTGAAGGGAACATTTGTGGGTGAGCTTTTGCCCACAGTGACAAACTGCACTCGGCTGAGCTCAATTTGTTATCAAGCATTAGCATTATGCTAGCTCGCCAGGGTACTCGCCGCTTTTTAATGCTGTATTCTGATTGGTGGGTTGTAACAACAGTCACATTGTGGGTCTCAATATTTTCTGACACTAAGTTGGTTTTCATCCTGTTTTTATGCACATTTTTGTTCACTTCAGGGCAGCGGAGACAAATTGCAAACACGACATTAAAATATCGTCACCTTTAAAAGTTGTTAGCAAACAGTTGCTTCGTTACACACCCAGCAGTTATACAGGAGCATTATTCTTCATCTGTTTGCTCCTAATATTCACATCACTTCAGTGGATGAAAACACATATGAATTTGCAGTTTCTCACAATTTGCCCTACATTTAGACCTTGTCCACATGTATACAGATATGTTTGCATTTCCTCTGCATTTGGGCTTCTTGTTCACACGTGTTTTAGTTCAGTAAAATGTAGATTTAAAAAAAAAAAAACAAGCTAGCTAAAGTGCAGATTTCTCAAAACGATGGCAGCCTACAGGTTGGTTTATGTTTGGTTAGCGCTGCTTGACCGTGTGCCAGAGAGGCGTCAAATAACTACAAATAAATCAGTAATTAGCTGCTATTGTTTGCGTTTTTAAGCTAATACCATTAAAGGAGATAACACCTAGAACTAATGCAGTGAACTGTTTTGGAGAGATGTTGAATGGGCCTTCTGGTCATTCTATGTGTCGCTGTGTTGCTTAATAGCGACAGATGTTTCTGTTGTCCACTGACGGACCTGATCGCCATCGTGTCAGGTGTCCACCACTCACCTGTGGTCATTACGATCCCTGCCAGGACTTTGTGACGGCCGTGCGAGGTAGAGAAACAGCTGTCTGTCAGCTCTGTGTATTTCTCTCTCACCAGGTGGAAGATTGACTCTGCGAAGAACTGCAGAAGAAGAAAAGGCAGAAATGGCGTTGAAAGTGCTGAACATGTCCTTTTTTTAAAAAAATGTCTTTCTCTGTCGTTCTCCTCCTCATCTGACTTCTTTCTAAGTTTCCTGTTCATCATGAGATGTTTTTATTACTCCTCTCACTGTGGTTGGGGTTTTTGGACCAAACACAAGGAAGCAAACTGTTGTCATGCAGTTATTTGAGCATGCTTGTTTTCTTTAGTCTTTATACATTTTGGTGATTTTGATACTAACTGCAGGTCACTAAGAGTTTTAAAGCACCTGAGCTGCCAGGATGAGCTGTGTGTCACAGCTCCACCTGCCGGCTGTTAATAAGAGGTCAAATCAGCAGCCAAACTAAACAAAAACTAACTTCCTGCTGTTCTCAGAACAGAACTTCACCTGCAGCTTCACCTGAAAAATGGCTCCTGGTGCCAATTCAATAAAAAGCAAAGCAACACAGCTTCTTGTCCTCCACATTAACATGAAATCAAATCACTTTCCAAGTTTTTCTTATTCTTATTCCTTTTTATTTTTGTTTTTGACACCTGCCCTTTCACCCTGACCCTCCCCCGCTCTGTCAGCCTCCTGAGGCTGCGCCTCCTGGCACACCTGTTCCTCATCCTGTAATCAGACGGCACCTGTCCCTCATTAAGGCCCAGAGTACAAACACCAGGCACTTTCTGATTCCACACCGTGTGTGTAGTTTACCTGCTGTAGTGGTCCAGCCGGTCTTACCTGTCCCTGTTCTGGCTTGTTTGCTGCCTCCTTCCATAACCACTGACCTGCTGCATGTTTGTTTCTTTAACCTTTAACTCAGCATGCTCTTTCTGGGTCAGCAAAGATTCTGAAATTAATTGTAAATTAAGGGAAAAAACAGTCTTCACGCAGAAAAGATTTATTATAAAGGCAGCAAGACTTTACGATAAATCTTTTCTGTGTCCTTTAGGATGCTACCAGTCCCATAGATCCACATAAGTACAGTTTTCTTCTCTTGCATCAAAAACAAAACAAAAGTGCTTTAAAGGTTTATCGTAACTATTTTAACTCAATATTTGCAAATGCCAAAGAAAGCACAGCCAATATCTTCCCATATTGTCTCTACTGAATAAAAACTATTTTTTTTATGTTTCTATGCATGAAAAGTTGTCGTTGACGTTGTGACTTCTGTCTTGCTGCTCACACACAGCCAGTAAAAAGAGATGCACCAATAGCCGTGACATTCGCCAGGACCACGAGCACGAGCTCGCCAAAGACCTCTGACAGCCGGTCACTGCTGTCCGAAACTCTGCGCAGGAACAGGTGTCCCACTCCTGCCTGTCCAAATATGGCTAATTATATTTTGAGAGGACTGTCAAAAGTTACAGTTAGTTTCTAAAAGCAGCAAAGTTCAACAAAATGCTAAGAAGAGCAAAACAAAACATCAGTGTGCAGATTCAACCAGAGGAGGACCAGTGACCCTTTGGACTTCTCAGCCAATCAGTGTCTTTCCTCAGTTTGGAGGAGAAGATGAAATGTTTGACGTTCTGAATTGAGGCCAGTAGTGGCTGCGAATAATTCATGTTCCATAAATTTGGATGTGATGGGGGGTAAGCTGGACTCCCGCTGACGGTCCAAAGCTTCAGCAACGTACTGCACGCTCTAACACGATCATCCCCGTCAGGGAAAAAGACTTGTTCATCTTTTATGCAGCTTCAATTACGTGAGGGATAAAGCTGAAGCTGATTTCAAAGGAGTTGTGGCGGCGTGGGCCCAGTAATGATTACAGCTGCAGTTACCTCTGGTTTTATGTGAACTCACTGGCTCTCCTGTCATTTAAATCCCATCTGGAGCGACAGTGTTTTTCCATCAAAACACGTAGTCCTGTTTGGGTTAAGATGACTGAAATCGTCACGTGCTGTTGTTCTGTCACCTGCACGCTGGTCTTTTTGTTTTAAATCACAGGTTTGTTTGCATTTTGGCAGCAGTAAAAGCATCCTGAACGAGCTATTAGCAGCTCCTGTTTGCAGCGTCGCACTGAATAACGTCATGTTTCATGTGTGTATGTTCTGACTCGACTTGACAGATCTGACTTTTCTCTGACGGCGTCTTCGCCTCAGCGTCGCAGCAGTGCATCCCTACCAGAAACAATGAGCCAGTTTCATGTTAGTCCATCAGAATGGGGCTGAAGGCATGAATACCAACATGACGACAGCATGAGCAGCTGATCCTGGAGCAGTGTGTGAAAACTGATCAGATCAGCACTTGATGTTTGTCAGAATGGAGCGCAGCGCCTCTTCTTTCTTCTAGCTCTGTCGATCCTTCACGCCGTACGTTAGATTATAAAACTGGTCAGGATACCTGAAGTCTCCCCGAACTCTCAGAAGCACGGGCACGACCTCGGCGCCTGACTGTCTGCATGTTAAACGTCTCTGGCTTTGTAAGATCAGACGTTTCTTTGGAGCGAAACTCTGTAGCTGAACGTTCTCGGGATGACAGTGGCACAAGGTCGTGTGTAATGAGTGTGTTAAACAATTATCTGTCAGATTATTATGCTCTTCACACCGCCTTCTCGCTCCACCTCAATCTCCTTGGTCTGCTGCCGCTCCTCCTTCATCCCTAATGTGCTGTAATAATGTTCATTAATGCGTCACGCCGCCTGACAGACCGTTCACATTGAAGGGGAGACGATGCTAAATGATCAGTTGGGGAGGATGTGAAGAAATCGAGACAAAGAGGAGGATAGAAGCTTCTGCAAATTGTTAGGTTTTGCTCTTATCAGTCTAAAATCACCATTTTGCTCAAATTTAGAGCATCAAAATGCTTTTTTTTGCATCCAAAACATTATTGTTGCGTCCTCCTGTCTATGGACCCTCTTTGAATCCCCCGTAGGGTTTAATAAAGTATCTACATGTCCGTCTGTCCCTTTGCATATTTGGACGCTGGCGTGGTTCTGTATTAGCCGGCTCAGTCACCCCCTTCAGCTCTGCGGAGCCGATCTTGGGAGACAAATCTTCTTGTGTTCATAAAGCACGACAGCAAAAGACGTAGAGGACAATTCCCGGAGGCTCAGAGACATAATGAAGTTGTTTAGATGCTACAGACGAGCGTACAGGACGCCATCCGGCTCTCGGGCCTCAGGACATGATGGCCATGCTGATGTGCGGCTCACTCCATTTGGTCGCATACGACGCACCTCGGACCCATTTATCCAGACCATTTAGAAGAGCGGCGAAAGCTAAAGAGATAAAGGGCGAGTTCAGTGTCGCCTCTTGGAGCTGACGCGTCACCGCTGACGTCTCCGTGAGGAAACGTCTTTACTATGTGAAGGACGCTTTCTGAGAGCTGAGTCTGAGGAGGTAAATACCTTTTTTTACAGTTTAAATGGAGTAAACCAACGCTGCATGTTTATAGTGAGATCAAAAATGTTCATCATTGAAGTGTTTTATTGAGAATTGTGTCTGTGGGTGAATCCGCTTTTCGGGTATTTGGTCATAAACCATCAGTCTCTGCCCTCAGCTGATCATTCTTGCCATGAAGCTACTAAAAATCCCCTCATGCCAAAGGCAGTCTGCCTATTCTCCAATCAGAAGACGTCTTTAAATCAACAAAAGACTGATCTACTCACCTGAGGTAGCTGATTTTTAGCTCTGCTGCCCTGGAGGCCCATGAGCTTCCTCTCTGGTCCCAGACTTATGTTGTAAATAGACTGCAGGGCGGCTGCTGCTGCCTGGGCCTTGGCCAGCCTCTTACTGTGGCCACACCCTTCAAACACCCTCCCCTCCACCCTAACCACCATGACAAAACTCCTCATTGGCCTGCCATGAACTCTCTCTGTCAGGCACATGTACCTGAGTCCTGGTCGCAGCTCATTGAGCAGCACCACTGGGCTCAGGTGCTCTAACAGCGAGGCGCTAAGGGCGCGTCGTTTTGGGTTTGTTGAGGAGACCAAGTCCAGCGTGAGCCGGACAAGTCGTCTGTGGTTGTAAATGCTGGAGAAAACCTCGTTTTTGGCTGCGTTGCAGTGCAGGAGGTCACAGTTTTCACGCAGCGACGGCTCAAACTCTTTGAGGAATGTGTCGGGGACGTCCGCCTTATCTGCTGTAAAATCTGTAGGACTGCTGGTGAAGTTCCCCATGGCGGCGTGAGCCTGCGGGGCGTTCGGGAACTGGATGAATGACCGGAGAGCCAGTTCCGCGGCCCTCATCTTAGCCTGCTTTTTTGTGGGTCCTCGGCCCTCGAAGTGGAAACCATTCACCTCCACGCCTACAGAAAACACTGGAGCATGCAGCGGGCCGGTCTTTGACACGATCTCATATCGCAGACCGGGTCGTAACTCGTTCAGCTGCACCAGTGCATTCTTCTGAGTGACGGCCCAGGCTGCTCTTTTACATGTGAAGTGGCTTCGGTAGAGCAGCCGGTCTTTGCCATCCACCAACGGCTGCTTCCTCTTCAGAGCTCTTGCTCCATGTACGGGGAAAGTTGCGCAGAAAGTTGATGGATGATACTTTCGTAGGAGGTCACAGTCCGCCTGGCTTTTATCATCCTGATTCTCCAAACTGCTGGTGCCTGTTGACAGATCAAAAACATGGAAACACAGCCATCAGAGAGACTGCAGTGCTTTAGCTAAATGCTAACATCAGCATGCTAACAATGACATGCTGATGCGGCATAAATGTTAACGGTGTTCACCACCTTAGCTTGGCGTATTAGCATGCCATCTTTTCCTAATCAGCACTAAACAAAACTTAAGAAACACAAACTTCAGCCTTATTTTTGGATTTTCTCATTTAAATGTGAGTGTTGGTGCAGTGAGACTTCACACTTTACACTTCCAGTGGCGACTTTGTGTTAGTCTCACTATGAGAGCTTGTTTTTCTTTTCCTGCCTGTGGTCTTTGTCTTACGCATACGTACACAGCTGCTTGTGAAAAGTCCATCAGAAACCCTGTTATCTGTCTGAGCCCACGCAGGAATCAGACGAAATGTTCTGCTGCTCCATGTAGTAAACGTTGAGATATTTCACCAGGTAAGTAAATCTCTGACCTGCTGCTGGTGACCAGTTTGGAACGGGCTGAAATGTGGTAAATCTAATCTAATCTAATAAAAGTGGTGTGCGTTGGTCACTCGGCGCCTGTGGTATCATGGTCGTGGTAATCTGTCCAGCTGCAGAACATGGCAAATTTCTGATTTATTGTCAGAAAATGTTTTTACTTGAATTGTCTGCATCCTCAGCTGATGACGCTCCAGTTTCCCAGTGTCTTACAGGACTGATGAGGGTTGACAAGATGTTGCTCCGTCCTGAAAAACAGCGCCATAAATACATGGAAAAATCACTTTTTCTCCACAGCGTGACGCTACATCTTATGTATCCCAAACGGACAGATTCAGTACTTCCCTGCCGTGTACTTACATATGAAAACAACTCATGTGATATTTTTGTGTTTGGGAAATGAGCCCAATTACAGTCATGACTCTGAACACTTGTACTGCATCGTTTTATATTCACTCCCAACCATAAAAGTAATGAAATGGACTGCGGTAAACACATTTATGGCGATAGCGCCAACGTAGCGAGTGAGGCCAGCGGTGCCGTTAGAGTCCCACTAAACAGACAGAGTGAAAACAAACAGAGAGGCGGCTAAGAGGCAGCCGGGGTAATTGAAAGGTGTCGGCGATAAGGACTGAGGTTTTCAGACAGGAAGCATCGAGGCCTTGAACTGAATGAGAAGCTCCGTCTTATTAACCCAGTCACACAGTTTTTGAATCAAGCACAATCTTTTTCATTAGATTTCAGCTGATTTGGTGAGTTGTCTCAAAAGCAGGTGTCCCCGGTGCGATAGCTGTTTTTCAGTTAGATATGTGAGAAAATATCCCACCTTTTGATTGTTGGACTATAATGAAATTCTGTCACAATCAACCGCGTTTCACCAGATTTGGTGGCTTTGGTCTTTACCCACGTCCTCTCTCCTTCATTTTCTTTTTTAGAAGAACATGTAATAAATCCACTGCTGCTTTGTGTAACAACAGTATGTGTGTTTAATGACGACGTTGAATCACTGTGAGCGACGCTGTTAATGAGTTATGGGAGCTGATTGGAAATATTCACTGGAAAACATAATTTAGGTGACTGATTGTTGCAGAACGCTCTACACATTTCTAACTCTCAACACACAGAGGTGATTTTCACGATTAACAATCTCAAAGCCCATTGGCTCTCGTCCTCTGGGGGAAACGGTCAGTTCTTCCAATGTGGCCTGCAGATATCCAGATAGTGGAGGACGGATGACTGGGCCAAAGCGTCGTCTTCTGTTTGCCAGTCAATGCATATCAATATATATAATATATATAAAATATATCAATAAACAGAAGGATTTGGAAAACACTGGTTTCTGAGGATTTTGGATTGGTTTGAGCAATATAAATACGCACATAAAGAAACATACAGAAATTTTCCACTTCACAGAAATAATAACTAGAGCCCGACTACAATGACAATAACTGCTACAATTTGATAACTTTATTGACTTTTAGGTGTCAAATTCTGGGACTAAAATACTAAACATGTGTTTTCATTTTATGATTTTAACTAAAGGTCAAATTAGGAGGTCGTGGTACTTTAACTGATTGATCTGAGGAAAGACAGTCATGTCAGACTCCAGCCAGTAAGACTCCAGTCCTTCACCTCCTGCATGACGATGCAAAGGATGATCAGGACGGAGACAAACCTCCAGGATCAGGAATATGAGCGACTATGAAATCTGAAGCGTCATGAGGCAAAAATCGTAGACTCAGAAGTCAGACACTGCACAGGACGCTCGTGTCGCCAGTATCAGGTCGACATGTTGTCTGAGCCCGGCATTAGTGTCACCTTTCTGCTGTGAACAGTGCACAGAAGAGAGTAACGTCTGCTTTCACTGAAGTTACTAAAACTTAAGTCCGCCTAAATAAAACACTCCTCTCCATAGTGACCATAAAGACTCTGCCTCAGTGTAAAAATGCATTGACAAACTGCCGTCCTCCTGGTGGTGGCGTGTGAATGAATGTAGAAACTTGGACGTGAGTGCCAGGATGTTTCCCTCCACTGCAGCTCAAGAGGAGTACAAAAGGACGGTATTAACAACAAATGACGCACCGTTTTTCTTATTAAACACCTGCTTTGTACGTGCAGCTATAACTCTATCATCTTCTGATTTTGGTATGTGTCTTCAGGAAACACCTGCAGCTCCAGCACTGTAATAGATCACCTGCTGATCCCCTGAACCAGTGACCCCATTTATCCCCGTTTAGATTTATCTGGTGCCCTGCCACCATATAACAGCTTTTGTTTAGCAGTGCATGTGGGCCAGAATATACTCCACATGCAGACATAAACACGGGGAAATATGGGCTGCACAGGCAATTATGTTATGATATTTATATGATGTACCGTGTATGAAATATTAATGGCTGCCTGCTACAAGTAAAACATATTATGGGTCATTTTAAGACACTTTATTATTCATTGTTAAGGCCATAATTTTCTGTAGGTACCAGTTTAATAGTTTCTAGACAAACACATTCTGTAGCATTTTGGGATAAAACAATTCATTTTTGTTCTAGCTTTAAGCCCAAAGGAAAAATAATCTTAAATTCAAGTATGACAAAGATTACAAGCAGCAAAAAGCTATAAAATACGCAGATAAAACAAATCAGCTGCGCTCTGAGGAAAACTGTGTCGAGCTCATCAAGTTCTGAAGACTCTCACTGAAACTGTAAAACAGTAAAAGTGGCATCAAATAAATTGTTTTACTTCTGAAACAATCACTATAAGATAAATTATGCAGGTCTTGACTTCCTGGTGGGTAATTTTGCTGCCTGTGTGGCCCATTTTTACCCCTGGTGACTGGTGATTCTGGAGGCCACCGCAATGCAAACTCAAGTCATTAGCATAATGAACTAATGCACTAAACTATTGTGCATTAACCTTTCACCTTGCAGTTATATTAGGTGTGTGATGCCATTAAGTGGTGGGTTGATATGAGCGAGAGCTGTGAGATGAGATGCAGATGTAATGATGTGAGTCTGAGCTTCTGAAGGCAGGTGGAGATGTTTTAATGACCTGCATCATCACAGCTAATGGGGCCATTTTTGGGGGATGAAGAAGATAATAACTGTGTTTGTCTTCCTGTTGCCCTCACGCCTTCCCACGCTTTGTCATTTTCACTCTTTCATTCATCTCTCACTCTATTTCCACGCAGTCTCATTCAAGTTGCACTTCATTAACTCACCCATTTGTGAACTGCAGTATTGGGCTTTACACTTGTTTTAAGTAGAGGTTCGCCAGGCTGCAGCATGACGAGTGATTTGCTTAATCTACCTGTAATCTTCTTCACAAGCGAATGGATTTGTGAAGCAATTTAGAGATGAAATTGCGGCTGCTGTTTCTCTGCACAGGTGAGAGGAAAGTCTTTAGCTTAGTGTGTCATTTCTATCAGAGTCTATCAGTCAACTTTGCACAAATGAAGAAAATACACATTGTGTAAACTGACTGTGTGTCGCTGTGAGCAGGGTTTGAACCTGCGCGGGGAGACCCCATTGGATTTCAAGTCCAACGCCTTAACCACTCGGCCATCACAGCTGGTTTTAGCCGCAGGTTCGCTGCCGCTCCGGGATGTGTCAGCCAACAGAGTTTGTTAACTACATGTCCATTATTACAGCCATAACCTGAGACTTTAATGCTCACGCTGTGTTGATCAATAGCTTGTTTTATATCACAGCACTGGCTAAGCCAAGAAAACTGCAGACAGGCGACCGTCGTTTGTGTCCGACAGACTGATCGCTGAGCAATTAATCTCCTTTAACAGAAGGTCAAAGGACAACCAGGAAGACCATCTCTAAACAGTCATCGCTGTGAGCAGGGTTTGAACCTGCGCGGGGAGACCCCATTGGATTTCAAGTCCAACGCCTTAACCACTCGGCCATCACAGCTGCCAAAGCCTGCACAAGAGCCCTCCATCAGCCGGGGAAAGACAGGTCAACTGTATGGTCATGTGACTAATACTAGCTGGCACTAGTGCTGAAAAGTTCCTCCACTGGCTGTGATTCTGTCCTTATAGTGGCCTTTAGGTACAGATTTCACTGCACCGCACAGCGTGGCGCACTTACAGAAAATGGATGACTAGCTGAAGAAGCATACGACAGCCCTCCATCACTTGCTGCTTTCACAGTGGGAAAGCCCTCCACTATGGGCAGCCAGTATAATGTCAGGTCCAAGAAAAGTGCTAAAATCAGACATCAGCAGGGTTTAAGTCCAACATTTTAACCGCTGGTCCATCCCAGCTTCCTCCTGAGCACACAGAACCTTCATGTGCTTCACAGAAACTCACCTTTTCAGCTTCATTTCTTACTTTTCATCGTTGCCCTCACGCTGCATATCTAATAAAACGGCATCACTCACAGAAGAAAGTGCACTAAAATCGGATCTTAGCACTTCACAGAACAGTCACTCGGAACCAAAAGACATAATTTGAGAAAAGACAAAAGAGCTGAACAGGAAGCTCACATGGCTTCATGTTCCACAGTGCTTGTGTTTATCAAACCTTAGAAGCGACGTTCCTCCACCCAGCCGCTGTTAATGAACCTTATTTAATAGAATAATGAAATTAGGCATGGCAGGGGGGAAGTGAGAAGCACCCGCTCGCTGTCCGGTGTGTGTGTGCGTGTGTGTGTGTGTGTGTGGTCTGACAGCTGTGGATAATCTCATTTGCTAAGCTTAATTAATGGCAAGCGGTTTCATTTACTTGTAATGTGGACTGTCTTTTCTCAAGGGCAAAGAAATATGGAAACTTTCTGGAATAATTTCTCTATCTACTGCCTGTATATTAGTAATAATATTTGTAATAGTAGATGTTTGGTTCATTATTTTCTTATTTAATGAGATTTCCTTGACCTTTCCTGCTTATTACATCATTTACTTTCCTGGGGTTTATATGAGCCTGAACACAAAGACTTCTTTGAAAGTCTTACTAATAGATATACAGCATCTACAGTATCTATACTAGATTGAAGCAGTTTGGAGTCACACTGCAGGTGTTGACTGATTGATTCACCTGACATCTTTCTCACCAGCCAAACCAAACGGGCAAACACAGGGTTGATGTTTGGTGTTCAGGTGCAGCGCCCTCACAGTTTCTACTCCAGCTAAGGAAGAAGACTGATGAGTCTTTGTTTCTGTCTTTGAACATGAGCCAGTGCTGACAATCCAGACCAACCCATCAGTGACCTCAAAGACCCTCGAGCTCCAAACAGTCCTTCAGAGGCTGAACACCTGGGACTCAGCCAGAACTGAAGATCGGTGAGACTCGCCTTTGACAGACCCCCTGTGGATGTGGACGTCCTGCTGTAAGGTCCCTGTTTTGTAGCTGTGACTGTGGCTTGAAATCCGGCGGGGACTCCCTGAGCACCTGTCCAACTTTCTATCCACTTCTATCCACTGCTACAACATAAATAATTGACAGTAACGGGAAAGACAGGAGGGAAATGGGAAATCTAATTAAATAAAGATCTCGTTTCCTTGCTGAGCCTTCATGTGCTGTCGTTGCAGCTGTGATGGCCGAGTGGTTAAGGCGTTGGATTTGAAATCCAATGGGGTCTCCCCGCGCAGGTTCAAACCCTGCTCACAGCGATGAAACTTTAAATGTTTGCTGTCACAAACTCTGATGCTGTCTGTGATTAGTTGAGACACTCTACAAAGTCTCTACGATGGCTTGAAGTCCTCTGCAGAGCAGATGAAGTTCAGTGTTTCTGATGGAGTCCGTGCTGTCAGCGGCTCATTGATGCACAAAGTGTCACCAGGTGGTAAAACGACTGACTGTTCCGTGTTTTGTACGTGCACTCCTCAGCTGATTTTACCTGAATTCTTTATTTTTCTTTAAATCAAACGCGAAGTGACAGCCTTTACCAGTTTTTCCCCTTTTTCTTTAATTTGCCTTAAAATAAAACTGGAAGACTTAGATTTGCCTTTCAGAACAGGCATTAACACTGTGGTCTTTAGTTTTCTGCTTGTTTCCAGCACACTGAACCTTTAACAGTGCTGAAAAGTAACCACAGAAAACAGCAAATGTTGTTCATGTTTCCCTCCAGGAGCCTTTAGCACCACTGGAGCGTTTCAACACAGCTGAGGCGGCTGCACCCTCCAGCAAACAAACTGCCAAATGTGCTCCTAAGTATTCCCAACGATTCCTAACAAGATCCTAACGATTCCTAACAAGTCACATGTCTGTGACGCGAGGATTTGATTGGTTACTTGCTCAGATTTGTTATCAGTTGTTTGGAACTGTGAGCACTTTTTAAATTCAAAGAACACAGAAAAAAATGCCTTCTTCGTGCAATACAAAAGCAGGTACTCAGCAGTATTATGTGGACATTTATGAATTTTCTAATTACGCCTGAAGGTTTTGGTGTACGTGTCTCCATAGTTGTCCCCATCTTGTGAGATGTTACACTGTTTCCACTTCTGAAATCATCCAGCAATATGTTTATAACATTTACCCTGATATTTGCAGAAGTGATGAAGACAGGTAAACTGGACGCATACTGGGCAGATATTCTGTGCCAGTACGCCTGGCCCAGGGGCTAGAGATGGAGGGCTGTCATGCAGCGCAATGACGCCGGTCCACTGATAACCATCACTCCTCTGATGTCAGCTAGCTGAACACATTCAGATTCAAGAGCTGCCCAAAAAGTGAGAGATTGCAGGGCTGCCACCCTTTGATTTTCAGAGCTTTAACTGGCAGCCATGTTTCTGTGCAGTGGAGCTGAGCCAACACATGACCCAGTTCTGAAAAAGTGAATCAACTGCTTTTCAGCTCACAAAGGATCTGAAATAATGTAATCAACAGTTTCCCAGCTCAACATAAAAAACAAAACCTTCCCTCGTACGCTCTTTATCTTTCATCTCTGAGAAAATTTGCTCTGATAATGCCACTCGTGGAGCTTTGATCACCTCTCTGCAGGTGTGTGGGCGGGTTGAGACAGCAAATAGCTGACAGCACGTTTGAGTGAGCTGATGAACACGTTCAGTTGCACATAATACTTCACATCCTTTAATGAATATGCACACAAACACGTGGAATTACACCAACACACACCCACAGGTGCCATATTTAAAGCCCCCACACGTACGTTCTTATGGGATTATTACATCCTACCAATGATTCCAATGGCAAACTTTTTGTTATAGATAAATGAGGCTATAAACGCGACAATTGGAGCGGTCTACTTGAAATCCAATGAGCTTCCTCCTTATATGTTCAAATCCTGCTCGCAGTGAGGAAACACACTCTTTAATCACTGTTAGATCAGTGGAATAAATGATGATAATGTTATGGAATATAGTATCTCATGATAAGGTAGCAAAAAGAGATTAAAAATGTCCTTTTTTGACAACGCTTAAATGAGCTGCACTCATCATTATGTCTATGTTAGTAATGGACAAACAAATGTGTGATGTGAAAGGGGTTGATGGTAGTGACAAAACAGAATTAATTTCCGACCCTGTTGAGCTTTTTAGCCTCTTTTAGCTTATTGTTTTTGGAATAATGGCACATTTATGATGCAGAGGTTTTCAGTAAAAAGCTCTGATGCACCTGCACAGCAGACAAGCTGGTGGAGAAAGTGGAACATCTAGCAGCTAAAGAGCCAGACACCTTTCTGAGGAGTAAGTAGAGACCAATGAGATGTAAAAGGAGAGTGAATATTGGACTTTTTGGACATTCAGCAGGCAGCCAGAGACATGACTCCAAAGGGACGATGACCTGTGTCTGCAGGAGGTGTAAATAGGACTGTTTGCTGACATTTTCAGCCCTTTAACAAGGCTATAAGTCAGCATGTTTATGGTTTTCTGTTTAGCATGGACTCAGTGGACACAACATTGAAGGCATTACACAATGACGTATATTTTACGGTTGGAATCTGGACAATGAAGTAAGTGCAGCCGGGCGTAGTTAAAGATGCAACACATCAAAACTTTCGACAAGACAGAAACACTGCAGCACAGCCTGACGTTAAGTTATTATTTCATTAAGGCAGGGAGACATTTGCATGCTGCTCTTATTTATTCATTGTCCAATTTAATTGTTGCACTTGAGTGTATGTGATTTCACCACAGATCCACGTCAGATATCATTTTCCTTCCTGTGAGAACAGACTACAAAGCTTCTCCAAGTCTAAATTTAGTTCAGCGCAGCAACTCATCAAATCACACGGCAGCAACAAAGCCAGCCAAAGCTAAACGTCTGCTTTCAAATCAACAGACTGATCATCAGTATTTGGAAATGAGTGATGAAATTATTGCCTGAAACATATGGTAATGTGCAATGAAACTGCAGTGGGAGATAATAACAGTGACAGCAATAATCTATGGCAGGCTGTTGACTGCTGACAACGGCCTCGTTTGAACTTTAAACGCCCTCGTCGGCTGCTCTGCTGTCACTTTATCAGTTTGAAAGATTAGGCTTCATTTGTCTCTAATTGTGGACTGACTGTGTTGTGGGTGAGTCGTTGTTGTTGTTGTTGTTGTTGTTGTTGTTGTTGTTGTTGTTTTAAATTTTGTTTAGGCAATAGGGTTCTGGGTAAAGTTATGAGCGGTTGAATTTTTTCTAACAGTCGCCGATGAAATCTAGCTGCCACTCATCACAGATAGCAGAAGAAGAATTCAGATCCTTCATTCAAGTAAAAGCAGCAATGCAAGCACGTAACAAGACTGGGAGTGTGAGGGGATACATCGAGTACATCCACATTAAGCTCATTACATTTTTTAAAAACGGTCTCCACAGTGTAAATCTTAAAGCGGTAGCTTGGTGTTCCAGTGTGTACAGGGTTAACAGAGCTTTTACAAAAGGTCAGCCCAGAGAGGGCCATGACCTGTGAGCCAGTGAAGTTGATCAGATCAGCTTTACTGGCCAAATGCATGTGCACATCCAAGGAATCTGACAACAAAAAAAGGGACCAAAACGCTCAACAAAGCTAAACAACTGTTATATCAGGGGCTCTTGTCGTCTCGCTCCTGGTGGTTTCCCTGAATGTGCCATCTGACCTCTGCAGCTCATCCGGAAGGCAGCAGGCTGGCTGGTCCTCAACCTGCACAAGTTCTCCCACACGATGCTCCTCAACACCCTGCACTGGCTACCGGCGGCTGCTTGAGTCCGATTCACCATGCTGGCACTTTCCTACCGCGCTGCGAATGGCTTGGGCCCATCCTGCATCCAGGACATGGTCTAACCATGCACCCCAGCCTGTCCGCTAAGCTCTGCCGCTGCCATACAGCTTGCTAGTCCTTTACTCCAAGGCCCCCAGCCACCGCTCAACAACATCACATCTGTTAGCTGTCCTGCCTCCACAGCTCAGAACGAGCTCCCCATTGACATCAGGACAGCAGACTCTGCACATCTTCCATCGCAGACTGAAAACTCTTCTGTCCAGACTGTACGATCGCCCATTAAACAAGCACAAAAAACTCCTCCTCCTTGCAGAAGAAGTTGAGATAAAAAAAGGATTTATTTCATATTTGATCAGATGTCTGACTCCAGAATCGATGAGAATATTGTGAATTTGGCTGTATTAAATAACTGTGTATGTGGCCGCAAAGAGCTAGCGACTTGCATAGAACTAGCATAAGAACAATTTTCGACTCATGGTGGTTAAAGACTGCTTTGAATCTATAATGAGTCTGACAATGTTAAAGGAGTTTTTTCAGTTTTTATGGAAATTCATCCAATAGCTCGAAAGACTTGTCAGTGAAAAGGAAGATTAAATCTCTGGGGAGCATGAATGTCATGGCATTACCAGGTTCCTGACAAACAACAGTGTACATGCGTGTGAACACTAGAGATTTATGCAGATGGTAGAAATGGGAAACACGACTTTGACTGCAGTGTGTGACTGCGGAGTTAGACATGTACATCAAAAATACTGAGACAGTATAACACCTCCTTCATTAAATTAGGGTCTAAGTACCTTGGATGATGGAATTTGGCTAAAATGAGACCATGTTTGTCTGACTAAGTCAGATACATCAAGCAATTGGATAAGTTTAATCATGTTGTCCTTTTATGTGGTTTTCCTCTCAGTGAAGCTTCTCTGCTGGAATCTGATGAGCTGGGATTGCTTTTCAAATGGATTGTTCTCATTTTCCGAATCATTATTTACCCTCTGAGAAGGACGAGTTGAGTAGATGCGGTCTCATTACATTAAAGCTTGGTTGAGAATCCACCCACTGACTTTCACAGCATAACACGTGAACGAAAGATGAAGGAAAAGAAACCATCCTTTTTAATT
Organism: Chaetodon trifasciatus; assembly: GCA_037975065.1. Lineage (NCBI taxonomy): Eukaryota > Metazoa > Chordata > Actinopteri > Chaetodontiformes > Chaetodontidae > Chaetodon > Chaetodon trifasciatus. The sequence continues at coordinate 85,916 of JBBMOE010000149.1, forward strand.
TCGATGTATGTGTGTTTGATATTTAGATCTCTAGCTGGGATAGCTCAGGATGAAACAAATGTAATGAGCGGATCATTAAATATAATTTACTGCAATTTTCCTAAAAACATCTCAGACCGAGTGGAAATAGATGAAAAAAGGATGTTGATATCCGAACAGTTCATCGTGTTGTCTGGTTGATTCTGTTGTATTTGCATAAATCACAGCTGTTTAAGCAGGTTGTGAAGAGTCACACCTACCTCAAAAGCACACAAGAAGATACTCAACAGGTTAGAGCTTGTAGGTTTGACCCCCCAAGACCACGTGGATACATGTGGGTGGAAGAGTAGCTGTCTCTTATTACCACCACTGAAGTGCCCCTGAGCAAGGCCCTTTACCCCCTTTACTGCTCCAGGGATGCCAGAGGTGTCTTTGTAGGTGGGTATACTGTAACTTTCAACAATAATACTGCAGTTTTCACAAAAGCACTGAACTTATAAACAAACTTGAGGTACTTGTAGTTCACTTGTGTGAAAACGAAGACGTCACTCCATTACATTCATGTGACTTTACAAATTAAGATTTTACACACAAAAAACACAATTAAAAAAAAAAATACTGTTGTTGATTAAACTAATCAGTGGTATACAGTTAGCTCTGTTCAGGTTCATGAAGTTTAATAATGAACCGTGGTGTGTTGGCTTCATATATGTAGTTGTCTATGCCCATTTAGCTAGCTGCTAGTGTGCTAATGATACCGAACCATTTTGCACCCTAATAAACGATGGCAGTAACGAAAAGAGAGGTTTGCTCCCGGGTTTGTCCTTCAGGCAGTTCTTCCTCCAAGCTTTGCGTTGTTTTTGTAGAGTACTGATGTTGTACAGATTGCGTTAAGGACTGACATGGTCGCCTGTAGTCTGCGAGATGAGCACATGTCTGTACACCATACACCTGCATATACACATCACCGCACCTCTGGCTTTTGTTTTCTTGAAATAACAAGATAAATTAACACATTATCATGTGAAAACAAGCTTCGTTAGTAATAACTACCTCTTGGGATAGCGACTGTAAGAAAATTGTTTGCAAAAAAGTCAGTTCTCGGCTTCCGTACAGGAGGGACAATACAGGTTATTTAGGTATTTCAGGTTTTAAGGTATTCAGCTCGACTGGGGATCAAGACTCAAACCCTGGCAGTGTTCACAGTGGGTCCCCTCACTCTGAGCTGCAGAGGAAATGGGACCCCTAACCCTTGCAGAGTTAGTATACACACTTCACCCGCTGAGCATCCCTGCAATTAACTTAAATGGGCACACAAACCATATTGCTAATGTTTTGATGGAGCCAGAGCCCCAGAGAAGTGTGGAGATTGCAGAATCCATCAGTGAAATTGCACACTGACATGCTCCACTAAGTTTGACTGCACGATGAAGCTCACTTATCCAAAATGCATCCAATATACAGATATGTCCAAATGCATGAAGCGTCATCCAAAAAAAAAAAAAAAAAAAAAAAAAAGAGATGCATCACAGACAGCAGCTGTTCGTTCCATGTTGGAGAATCGTAATCCTGACCGAAAGCTGGACAATCAAATGATTTTACAGCCAACAAATGACAGTTCATTTGACTGAAAAGCCAGCTGAAAGGGATTTTACAGCCAAATGGCACTTTGTTTTTTTACTGAAAAGCCTGTTACAACTTCATCCTGTCATCTGCACGCAGAGAAAAATCCTTATTAACAAAATAATTTCATAATGGAGCCATGCTCAGCAGACTTTGTCCAGTAATTGCTAATAGGGAGATTGTTTTAGGCAGGGAGAACGTCTTGATTTGATTTTAATTTCAACAAAGTCAACAAAGCATGTTGTCTTTCTTTCTAACTCATTAGGAAATTTCAACTATTTTTCAACCAGATTTAACCCCATTTTACCTCCTATGTTTAGCTTAGCATTCTGCTACCCGGGAAGTTTTTTGTTGTTTGGTTATTTTTGAATATAATTCATTAAGGATTTTAGCTCTTTCTCTCTCTCTTATGAGCAGTCATGCATGTCTTATTTTACAAGGACATGCATGATGCCCAGTAAGCAGAGGCAAAAAGTCGCCCATGTTGCATTAGCATGGAAAGCTAACAGCCACAAATGGGTGAAATAAAGCAAAACTATATGCATGTTAGAACTTTTTGCCTTGGATCAATACATGTCTGCACGTCAAGTAGAATATGGAGTCAGGACGTGTTAGCCTAGCTTAGCATAAAGACTGGATGCAGCTAGCCTGGCTCTGTACAAAGAAAGCCTCCAAAAATACTTCCACCAGCACCTCTAAGGCTTACTGACTAACATGTTGTATCTTGTTTGTTTAATCTGGACACAAACAGAATGACAGTTGGCAGGTTTAGTCGGGAGTAACGTGCTGCAACTATTTCTTGGCTAACAACAGGCAAATCTACGCTAATCACCTCCTGACTTTAGCTTCATACTTAACACGCAGACATGAGCATATTTCCCCAAAATGCTGTAAAGACAATTTTCTTTTTTCTTACAGCTGTTTAAAAACACACAGTGTCTCAGAGTATGTCCAAATTAACCAAATTAAACAACAAGTTAAACAAGTAAAAGCATCTTTTTCCATCTGTTTCAGCCCTCCGTCTAGATTAAAACAGCGGTTTTCTCTTGCAAAATGGGGCTTTTCTGTGTTTTTGTGTGTATTTCTGGAACAATGGTGTAAACTTGTCAGTGACGAGGACAAACTCTACTTTGTCTTTGCTCATTTTAAACGTCAATATAGGCGACTGCACAGAAGAGCTGCTGTCATTAACCTGGATTTGTGTTGATTCTCTCCGACGACATCGTGACCATGAAATAATGATTCGGTGAGCCGGCTGTCTGTCTCGCTCCTCACTAGATGCTGGCTGTGATGCAGCTTAGCGACTGAAAAAAGGGCGATGAAGAACAGATTTACGTTGTTCAGGTGTTTCAGTGAGGACAGAAGACTCTAATTAGACCGCAAATCATTTCCACATGAAACACAGTTTTAAAATGAAGACAGTTTAATGAAGCCTCAGAGCAACAGTGAAACCCACACATTGTTGAATTACTGCTGGATGAATGAGTACAGCAGTCCCACAGCACGCCCCCCCCCACCCCCCAGCTGTGCATTCAGGGAGCGTTTGAGAAAAAGATGCCACCTTCTGTTTGGAAAATGACAGCTGGCATTCAAGTACAGCTCAGTGTTGGATACAGTGGAAGCAGCATTAGCTAAGTGCATTCTGGCCCTGGAACAGTGGGATTTTAGGAGCTCCATTGAGTAATGATATTCAAAGAGGACACACTCTCGCTCCAGCGCTGATGTACAGAAAAGGCCAATGGGTCATTAATGAAAGTGGAATAGGCTTAGTGCACTTTGAATAACCATTGACTTAATACAAAAGCCATCATGGAGTAATCTGCAGCATTTACCAGGATTAGCATGTGGAGAACAATGCCAGTTTAATCCTGAAAGGCTGACCTGTTGCCCAGACGGCTGTAATTATGATTACAGATCTCGCACCATGACAAGACATTTCAGTCATGTACATGCATGTACACAATGCAGAGTGAACAGACAGTGAACGTACCAACAGCCGAGCCTTGTGTCGGCGTGAAATATTGGACAAATACATCCACACTGACGCAACTGTGACTGGAGTGTCCTTCAGGACATTTGAAGATTAAATAAGATTTTAGCGTTTATCTTTGGGAGCAAAGAAAATGCATGTTAGCTTTCTGCATGACTTTCTGTTGAAACACTTTGTCGACACATGAAGACTATTTCAATATTGTTCTGCTGCTTCTTGTTGAACTTTCCAGTTTTAGCCATGCAAGCAGAGTGGCTCTACAGTGACATTACTCTTGAGTAATGCTTAAATATTGTATATAAATAGCTGCTAAATTGGATGGATATCCATGAAATTGTCTGCTCACATTCCTGTTGTAATAACTTTTTTTTTTAATCAAACTTTCTGGCATTTCCACCAGCCTCAGCTTTAAGTTTTGTTTAATTAGCAAAGGTTAGCATGCTTAATTAAGACGGCGAACGCAGTAAACATTATACACGTTAGCATGCTGATGTTAGCATTTAGCTTAAAGCACCGTTGACCTGCATAAAGAGCTGATAGCATGGACGGGTTGGTCTTTTTTTCAATCCTGTCAAAGTAAAAAGTTAAAGAGTGTGTGCGTTAAAAACTGAGTGAGAGAAACAGTCTGATTGGCTGACTCAGCCCTCATGCCAAAGAACATTAAAACTGTGATTATTTGGTTTAAGTCTAATAGTGCGGTCACATCTGCCTCCAAAACCCTGTAAAGTGTAATAAAGTTACCATGAACACATTCAGGATCATGAAATTACTACAAGAGGACTGTAATAACTCATTTGGGATACACACATCAGATAAGAACTGTAATTCGATGACTTGTAGCATCAGCCAAATGAATGGTATGTGCACAAAATTTGAGTCACTTCAGACACACAAGTGACCTGAAAGACAAGGAACCTGTGGAGGATCTTTTTATGGATGCCTGAAGAGATTTTTAAAGAATCAGACGCAATAAAGTCTAAACCAAACTGACATGAATATCACTGTTGTGTCAGTATCACATTGAGAATCTCACAAACTTCACCAAACAGGCGTGCTGCACTAACCTTTGCCTTTGCACCTCCTCCTCCTCTTCCTCGTGCACTTTCCTTTCTTCTCACGGTCTGACCTCTCCATGTTTCTGCTGCAGGTCCCATGCACTGCTGCCATTCAGGAGATATTTCTTCTCAGCGTAATTTTTCCAGCAGTTTGTCCTCCGCTGCTTCTTCTCGTCCTCCCGTCTGAAGCAGAGGGAAGACTCAGAGTGCAGCTCTGCGGCAGAAGACCAGCACAGCGACTGACTTCTCCCCCGTGCCGCCGGCTTTAGGAGGCAGGCGGCTGTTCAGTCTGTGACATCATGAGGAGAGGAAGAGCTCCGGTTCAGGCTGTGATTCAGCATCTACACCATCCACCACCTACATACTACATCATATCACAAGACATTCATTCAGCTGGTGCTTTTTCCACAGCAACTTACAGTAAGTGTACTCAGGAAGAACGTCACCAAGCACAGATCTTATCAAAAGTTTGACTGTTTTTAGGCAAAAACATAAAAAAAAAAAATCCTTTAGACAAGAGATTTGGATATCTGGCAGTGTAGAGAAACAACATTTACACTATAATGATCAGAAATAATATTTACAGACTGCATCACTGGAAAGTTGAATATATAAATAAATAAAATTTCCAGGGATGTTTTATTGGTCATCTGTATCATAAGTTAACAGCTGAGATCTGCAAACACGGCAAATTCACCACAATGAAGTCCAACAAGAAACCTGTCTGATGATTGGACAGACAAGCCAACAGCTTCCCACGATTATCTAAAGCAGGTGGTTCCCAAACCAGGCAATTAAAAAGGAAATAAGTTCATCAGCTCTTCTCTTCCATCATTATGAAACTAATATTGGAGTTGTATTAAACCAGAATGACGCTTTAAGTCTGTGGTCACCAATGTTTCCTCCTGAATGAAGTGGGTGCACATTGTCAACGAGGAACCAACGAGATATATCTGTAATCCCACATGTCACCTGCACTAACCTCCCCTTTCTCACTCAAGGTTTCAAAGAGTTGGTCTGCAAACTTCACCAAAGTGCAAGGACTAAAACACGGTAAATCACTGGTCATGTCCTTTAATATCTGCACAATGAAATGTCCCTCCTAATATTTCAAGAGAAGATGAAACATGTTTTTATACCTGATACCAGACCTCCTGCTCCAGTTTGAACTATTCACTTCACTGTTCTGCATCATGATGCCAACTTTGCATAATCTTCCCCACTTCACCTGCACTTCCAGTCAACAGCAGCACTTTAATCCCTGCCAGTCACCTCTCTGAAACTGATAATCTGACTGTTACATCCAAACTAAGATTCAAATCATTCCTCTCTTTCGCTCCTCGACAACATTTTCTCACATTTAATCCCCTCGCCCCTCCTCTCCGGCCTTTGCGGTGTTTCCGTCCTCTCAGGTTTCCAGTGACTGACTCCCTCTTCAGAGGATTAGTGAGATGCTGTACCGCCTTGTTTATCTCCAGGTGTGCGCCGAAGGCGGCGTGTCGAGCCTCTGGGACTCACATTTGTAGTATTACAGCTCACTGACTCCCAAAGCTCCACTGCAGCGTTCTCGTCCGATTATCCACAGCTTCTTATCACGTGTGAGTAAATCTGAGCACAGCAGAGTGAAAGCAGGAAGAAACTGAAGGCAGCTCCAACTCACCTGGCTCTTCTCTGTCAGGTAGTACCATTGGTTAATAGCTTCATTTAGCTGCCAGGGTGTCAGAGGATGAATTCCTTTGTAGTCTTATCAGTGTGTGTGAAGCTGACTTTCTGCTTTAATAAAATGTATTTCTTTGTTTTTCGTGCAGAATTATCCTGCGAGATCTGCTGTCTTTGAATAATGTTTCCTCCTTCATTTACTTTCATACAACTACTGTTTGCAGCTCGTAGATGAAGCTCATGCCCTATTCCTGCCCGTCCTCCTAACTACACATTTCAGCCACAAAGTTGATCCATAAATTCACTTAAATGCAGAAAAACTGTCTGTGAAATTAAGTTTTCTAAGGGAAGATCCCAGAAACCCCGGTTAGGTTTGGCCTCCTGTTGGCGTGATGGCTGGAAGGCGGCGATGATGCTGATCAAGCATAATTATTCAGCACTGACCATGATTTCTGACTTGGCTTTTCATCTATGAACGCTTTAAAACTGTGGATTTGCGACATGTCTTTAAACATGCCGTGATATTTGTTCGTCATCCCATGAGATCACGCTGCTGATGTACTCGCTGTTCACTTCCTGCCCAACACCTAACAGACGCCGGTGACTGGTGAAGGAAGTGGAACATCCAGCAGCCGCAGATACTTTGAGTTGTTTTGTGCCGGCTGAGTGTGTGAATATTAACGACAACGACTCTGGAAAACACTGGTTTGTTGTTTGCTGGTTTATTCCTCTCCTCTTGGACTTCTTGTGCCCCTCATAAAGCAGCTTTTAAGACTGTATTGTTTCATTTATTCCAATTAATATTTAAAAAAGCATGAATATTTTGTCATGAATTATCGACTAGCATTTTTTTAATTGCGACTTTAAAGGAATAGTTTTTTAGAAATATGTTTATTCGCCTTTCTACAAAGAGGAGAAGAATGATGTGCAGTGATTTCCTGGAGTTTTGTCATCACCATGAGACAACTTCAGTGTAAGTCAGGTTTGCCATTTCCACCTGTTTCCAGTCTCCATGCTCAGCTAATTCTATATGTACAGACATGTGAGTGAGTGGCATCAGTCTTCTCCTTTAACTCTGAAAAAAGACAACATTATTTGTTTATTCCAGGATGTTTTTATTGATATTTCACAGCTTCATCAGACGTTTATGTTGGATCTCTGCTCCTATGAGCTGCTTTACTCCCCAACACTGTGAGAAGCTTTACCCTGAAGATCAGATAAGACCAGAGGCAAAGTGACGTGTGTGGTTCTTACATTTTAATACATATATAATCAAAGCATCCACTCATTTTCCAAAACTTTCTGTCTCAAATATACTAACCTTAGAGTTTCAAGGCTCCTTGGATCTCTATGAAATAAAGAAAGGACACAAACTCCTGAAAACAGTAACATGTATGACTGGATTTAATGCCAAATAGATGAAGATGAGCTAGAAGTAACATTATGGAGTGTGCACATGTGCTCCAGAGAAGAACCTGCAGGGAAATGTGCAGCTTTCTGACGTGTGCACGCATGTGATAGAAGCAAAATATTATGATAAAAATAATAACATGTCCATCACCTCCTCCTGCTGTTTCCAGACACCCAGACTGTTCAGGTGAGATAAAGTGGATGCGAGATGTTAGCGTCATGCAGACACAGAGAGGCTATTACTGCGTGTGATGAAAAACAGATAGATCGTACTGTATTTCAGCCTGCGGCTAAGATCCCACAGGGCTGCGAGAATGAAGTGCTCTTCAAAATGAGCTCGACATCCCAGCAAATAGGACACAGCAGCTTCCTCGTGCACTCCTGAGGCCAGACATTATACTGTACATCAGATCCAGCTCGCTGTTCGTCTCTCCAGCTCCTCCAGCCACGTTTGGCTGCATGTGCAGGATAAATGAAGGATCACAGAACAAACATATTTTAATTTTTCTGTCCAGCTCTCTCCTCTTCTTCTTTCTTCGCCTGGTTTTATTTTGTGTGTGGTTCTTTTCATCCTCGCCAGGTGTACAATCATTTGTTAGGTCGTGTGTTTATCTGTTAGCGGCTAATCTCACATATTACTGATCAGCCGCTAACAGATAAACTGTTTATTTATGACTTCATGATCGAGGACCGAAGTCATCAACAGCTGCTTCAGTGTGGACAACATAGCAAAAGGCATTACCAGCAATCAGCTAGGCTAAAAACAAGGCATATATAGTCTGGTGCAGGTCACATTTTAGCCTTTGCTGTGACTCAGATCCATGGAAAAGTTTGGTCTCATCTTGAACTGGAGCATCTGCAGATTAATTCCATACCCGATGTGTTATGATCCACTGAAGTTATCCACCGTGAGAGATAAACAAATGCCAGTTTTTGTTATCTTCGTCAACATCTGTTAAATCATTCTGATGCTTGTAGAAAAATCCCAGTCAAAGGTTTCAGCATGCATCCGACTTTTTCACAAAGTGGTTTTAATTGAATTATATTTAAACTGAGGAGGAACAGATGCAGGGTCAAAACCTTCATCCAACATTTCATTGCTCAGTCATCGGCTGGCTGTGTGGGAAGCCAGTGAGGGATCACGTTCTCGCTGATTCACCCTCAACTTCTACTGGTTGGTGGGACATCTGGGGGGGTTTAGATCTGGTGGGGTTGCATGAACCCCACATGAATTTTGTGCCTCTATGGACAGCAGCGTTGGCCAGTTGGTCCACTTTGGTCCAGACTGAAATATCTAACGACTGTTGGATGGATTGTCTTCATGTTTTGAGCAGACATTTGTGAAAAGCAAAAAAAGAAGAATCCTAATGATTTGGTGATCCTATTGCTTTTCCTTTGCTCTAGCTCCATCAGTGGGTCAACATTTCAGCAGCTTTAATATTTTGGTTTATGACCAAAAAGCAAAGACATTCCTCTCAGCTTTACTTATGATGCTAATTAGCAAATGTAGCTATGCATGTAGCTATGCTAGCTATGCAAAACAAGCTAAAACACTGTGAACACATCCTGTTTACATACAAATAAGATGCCACAACAAATATGTTTTAAAAGAAACATGATGCTGGAAGGATCGTGTTTGGTACTGACACAATGAGGACAGAGTTGAAGGTGGGCTGAATCGTGCTGGAGAAAGACCGCCAGCTGTCGGTTCTGTGCGCTGAGAAAAATCCAGTTTTTGTACACAACTCTGGCTCGGTAAACAGGAAACACACAAAATGACTCAGATGCAGCCATGCAGCACTATTCCAGCCAATCAGCAGCAGGTGGCGCTCATGCTCACGCACAGGACGAGGGGAAGGGGGGCGGGCAGTAAATCTAGCTGCAGAGAGACAGAAAAACGTTGACCTGTCCAGCAGCCACCATCCACCAGCCTGGTGGAGTGTGTGGTCCTTACATAAAAAGAAAGCGCTCGAAGCAAACCTCTGAATATAATCAATAAAGTTAGCATTATATACCACATAACTGTCATATATGAACATAATTTTGAGACGAGGTGGGGTGAACATGACACCTGCAGATCATTAGCATGTTAGCATTTAGCCCACAGCCTCTCAGAGCCACCAGCATGGCTGCAGAGTCTCAGTTTAACCCTTTTGTTAGTGCTCACATAGAAACAGGAGCAACAGATTGTAGCTTCTTTCCACTTTCACCCACCTCGCCATTGTGTGCTTGTGTGTGTGTGTGTGTCTGTGTGTGTGTGGGCATGTGTGTGAGGGGTGCGTTAGTTTTATTGTTTGCGAGAGCGACACCGTGAAGTCAGCCACCCTGGTCACGCCTGAGCGAAGTGGCGGGGAGTTTCATTACGCTGTGAAATAACGATCACACCGTGATTAAGTTGATTAGATTTCATGAATATTTGAAAGGCGAACCGAATTACTGATTAAATATTTACTGGTGGTTTCCTTCCTGACAGACTGGAGATCATATCACATCTCCCAAATGACTGACTGTACTTTACTGGAGAGTCTTTATATCTTAGCACTACTCTCCAATATCACATAACTGTAATTATACGTTAATCAGGTTTATTATTGTCAGTTTTAATGACGTTTAATTTCAGTTAAGTAACTGTTAGCATGAGCTGCCATATCTATTGCTTTATAATTGTAGTAATGATAGTAAAAATGTGCCTGAGATGGAAACACCAGCAAATATTCTCCTCCACTACCTGATATTTAATCGACGTAACAATAGATCACTGAGGCAAATATTTGTGGACGAAGTACTTTTTTACTGAAGTAAAAGTACAATACTGTAAAGATACTCCTCTGTCAGTTAAAGTACTAAAAGGAAAAGCACTTGTTCTGCAGAAAAATGTCCCCTGTGTCTGATAAATTATCATGTATTACATTAATTCGCTCGTGTCGCTCGTGATGCATCGATGTATAAGCAGCATTTTACTGAGGCGAGACGAAATTTAACTTCTTTATAGTTAAATTTGAGTTTAGTCCAGGTCGTGAGATGATTAATGCAGAGAGGAAGAAGAAAAAGCAAAGTTCTGCTCCCCACATTTGTTCTCATTTGCTCTGACTTTCACTGAACATTGGATTATTTTACCTCTTTGGGCCAAAAAACGATCATTTAAATGAAACCGTGTGAGAAGTTTACAGGTGAAAATGTGTTTTTAGTCATCTGAAATGGGACAAGACTGTTTGGAAACTGATTCAGAATCAGAATACTTCACTGATTTTGGGTCAGATCAAGAACAATGCAGTATAAATATGCAGTATAGATAGTATACATAGACACCTTAGTATTGCACCATTGAATTATCAGAATCATGAGGTCAGAACTGATTGTTTAATCAATGCATCATACTTTAAAACCTCATCATATGTTGTTTTATGTCAGATCTTAATTTGAAAAGTTACTCCAGCTGTTAAATAAATCCATCAGAGTAAAAGTACAATAAATCCATCAGAGTAAAAGTACAACAGCTCCCTCTGAAATAAGTATAAAGTAGCCATAGCTGCTCCCGGTGCACCGTATAATGAGTCTCCTCTTTGAGGCTGCAGGACCTCGTCGTTGTGGTTCCCATAATGCACTGGGAGTTGTACGAAGGAAGTATATTGTTGCCATGGAGGCAGTTTTTTCAGCCTGTATTTGTTCACATTTTGGCAAAGTGACACCGTTAGAAATTAGCTGATAACAGTTCTTGTCTTCAGTTTTCCCGTAGATGTCCCGACATTTATCATCGGATCACTTTGATGCTGAAGAAAACTTAAAAACTATGATTCTCAGGTCATTATGGCTGAGAAAGAGCAGGAATTTTGACCCAATCTAAGCAATCAGTGCTGAGGCTCTTAAAGTACTTTATGTCTGTGGCTAATTTTACCATCAAAGTTCAGACACGGAACACTGGCGCCTCCAAGTGGCAGAAAGAGGTAACTGTGTGAAGTTCATGGACTCCACGTTTGTTGCAGTCTTGTAGGCATTTGGGATGAAAACGAACATATGAGCAGCATCTGGATTTTTGCATGTTCACCTCATGATTGATATCGCAGCAACAACCTGGACTGCAGCCTTCCGCACTGTTTAACAGTTACAGACACAAAGAGAAAACATATGACAACCAAGCCTGATAATAACATATACTAATCATTATAATGTCTAAACTGGGCACACTGTTTCTATGAAGCTTTACCTTTATTGTCTTTCTCCATCCATCCACCAGATGGCCTCATACTTTTTTAAATAGATCGACTCAGAAACTGCTGGATTACATAGAATATTAGACAACATGATTTTTGCAAACCTATTTGTGTCATGAATGTAAAATTAAGACAGAGAAAAAAAAAACGTACTGTAAAGATTGTGAACATTTTAAGGCATTTAGTCCCCTAATGTGTTGAGTTAGACTCGGCCTAAATGTTGAGCTTCATCTGTTCTGAGCCTAACCCTCTTCTTTATATGCTCAGCACTGCTGCTGAAATTAATTTGTTCCCTATCACCTCTTCGCAGACATGCTGATAAGGTATCTTCCAATGAGCAGCTGGCGCGTAGAACGAAGTCGATCAAAAGGATCTTAATTACAGCAGAAAGCTGAGAGTCACTGTGCTTTGAAGAAAACATTTCCTGCCTGTGAGGAATATCTACATTATTGAGGACTGAAGCCTGGGGCCATCAGCTCATCGCTGCATTATAAGCTGATGGTAGATGTCACATGTAGACACGCAGACGCTGTTTGTTCCTGCCTCTTTGGGAAATCACACTGACGAACAGCACAAAGTCTGTTCAAGAAAATCACTTTAAAGTACAACTGCAATTCTGAGTAACTGCACTTTATTTGAGTATTTCAATTTAATATTACCTCATACTTGTACTCCACTACATTTAGTTTTTATTTTGATTGCATCAAATCAATCAACCTGCCAGCTACAGGAGAAAATGATGGAAAGGTCCTCCAGGCCTTTACTGAAGTAAATGTATTCATATCACCTCTGAGGAACACTTGAATGAAAGTCCTACTTTCAAATATTTGAATATTTGCAGTAAATGTTTGGAAGTACTAGATTTCATAATTTGGTGACTGATGCATTACATTACTGTCATGTCATCGCTGTGGGTCCTACAGCTGGTAAACACATGTTATATGCATGAGATGCAACTCGAGCAAGAGCTGCAGACATGTCCCCTTTACTGGAACAAGGGACGTTTATTTCACCACAAAATGTGAGGAGCAGTGAAAAGGTTTGGCTGAGCGTCTGCACAGGAAGCAGACTCTCTGTAATATGAATGATGGGACTGAGAAGAAAGCCAATGAGTCAAGCGAGTCGTTTCCTCTAATGTCCTGTCACAAAACACAGCAAGCTCAGTCAGGAGAGTAGACTCCAGCTCTGCACTGCACACACCTGCTGCTAATGTTGGACGTCTGCAAGAAACTAGTTCAGATCTTTTTCAGGAGTTGGGTTCTAGAACCGGTGCTGTAACTACACCTAGCTGGCAGGTTAACTCCTCCCTCTTCCTCCTGCTCTCAAACACAGCAGCTCCACTCTG
>JBBMOE010000149.1:119006-152147 GCA_037975065.1 Chaetodon trifasciatus
GGGGGGGGGGGGGCGTTTAACCAACAACCAGAGCAGCAAAAAGAGAGGTTTGGTCAACTGATTGGTCGCTGATCCAGAGTCACCTGCAAGGAGTCTGGAATGTGATTGGTCTCTCTCCTGGTCGTAATATAAATCTAATATATTATAAATATATTATATATAAATTTATATAATATAAACCTTAAAAAACGACCAAACAGTTTAGGAACTTCATGCATGAGTCGGTGGTCGTTGGTCGTTGCATTATGGGAACATTTTTACAACATTTCTGCTCTGAAATTGATCTTCAGGCTTTGGTTGTAACTTTATCTGCTCTTGGGCAAGTGACCAGACCGTGTTTGACTGGGAGGACCCTCGACCAGTAAACCTCGGTTTCCCAGTGGTGCGGCTCAGCGGCGGCGGGCCGGAGCGGAGCGGCGTGGCCCGGTCGGCGGTTCGGCTGCGGGAACGCGTCGGCGTGGTTGGCCGGCTTAATGGCCGCTGACAGCCGCTCAGTCACTGGAATGAGACCGCCGTCACAAACCATCGCAGCCCAGTCCAGAATCCTGAAACAAACCAGCAAAGTCCTGCCAGTTTGACACTGGTCGATGGCCGTGCTGGCTATTTATTTTCCACAGTGAGCAGCTGTCAGCTGGACATGGAACAAGACCAAAGTTTCACCTTATTATTCTACTAAACGCTGCGTTTGGGCGCATTCGTGAAATTGCGTTTTGGTTTTGAAAAATCTTTAGTCTGCACTTTGAAACCAGCCGTTAAACAAAGCCACACACAGTGTCGTGGAGCGTTTGTGTGCAGGTTTGACTCTGTCCCACTCTTTGCCCGAGCTGGGACGTACGATGTGTCTCATATTGACCAGGAAGTGTGCACAAAGGGCCGACTGTACACGGATCGGCCTCTTACGCCGCTTAGCCTACTTAGGTTATTATGTTAGCGGTGGAACATGAGACGAGCGGAGACGGGTGATGTCTTCAGTAAATCTGCAGCTGTGTTGTGGATTCAGCAGGCGTGAATCCACAACACAGAGTGTCTGCAGACGCTTTTAAAACACAGATTGATCAAGAGCTTACGACAGCAGAGGTGGAATTTCCCGTCATGGATCAACCCGTGCCGTCCGTCTGCTGATCCCTCGTCAGATCAAAGGCGTCCTCTGGTTCGTCTCAGCTGCTGATGGAGACGAAAGGCCAACTGGGAGGGAGATTTGACCTTGAGGTTGGAGTGAATCTTAAATCGGACGGCTGTGCCCGCTGGGACCAGGGCCACCCCAGCAGCAACACAATGCATCGTATTCTGCTTGGTCCCCGCCCGCCTCAGACGATGAGAACAAAGGACATGAGGACAGGACAAAGATGGGGTTCGGTCCTGTTATTTGTTATTAAACGGGGAATCCAGCCGGAGACGAGCCGTACCTACAACAGACCTGATTAATGTTTCTGATGCTGCTATTAGTTAGCTATTGGTACCAAACCTAACTGCACCCTGGCTTGACCAGTAATAATCTGATTCTGAGAACAGCCTCCACTGTTCTGGGTTCAGCCTCTCCCTCAGTTTTGGGAGTCTGGCTGCAGGGATTTGCTCCCGTTCAGCTACACTGATGTTTGGTGATAAAGTCTGGATCACAGTCAGTGTTCCAGTGTTGATATCAGGTCGCTGTGCAGGCCAGTCAAGTTCCCCCAGACCAAACTGGGAAAACGGTTTCTTTACGGAGCTGCTTTGTACACAGGGCCCGCAGAGGGCCCGCAGAGGGCCCGCAGAGGGCCTGCAGAGGGCCCGCAGAGGGCCCGCAGAGGGCCTTCCCCACACCTAAAAGAAGACTACAGAACAAAAACAATGCACATCTTTATCTGACAAACTGATGAAATAACATGTGGAAACACAGCTTCAGCTCTTTTTAAGTTTAATAAAAGACATAAAAGTGCAGCAGAGGAAATAAATAAAACCACTAGCAGTAGTACAAATAAGAGTGCTGACGCAAACTACTTAAAAAAACTACGACAAAGTAAAGTTATTAGCGTATTGCAGGTACATCTGTGTATCATCCAGCCATTTTTTAAACTCCCAAAATGTGAGTGTCGGTACAAACTGGGACGTGTTGAGTGCGCTGTCTTTGTCTTTTGAAAAGAAGATTTTGTTTTTAAATGTTTTCTTGTTTACGCCCACGGTAGCATTCGCCGGCGGTCCTCTGGGTTTTGCTGGTCAATCGTATGTTTCTCAGAGCGTTTTCACCGCCAGTGTCGGCGAGTGGAGTCCAGCGAAGCACGGCGTCTCGCACACCTTTCATCGACGTCTGAGGCCGATGTCAGTTCCATTTACGTCACGCGGTGCGTGCCGCCGTCTCCGTCTTCGTGGCCTGCTCTGCGTGTTTGCATCGCCGCCGCCTGCTGTCAGCTGAAATCTGTCTCGCGTCACCTGCTTGTGCGGTGGAAGAGCTTGATGTACACACAGAGTGGGAACCTGCTCATCAAAACGCTGCTTCTAAAAAGAATTTAGACAAAATGGCGACAAAGTGATGATAGCTGCCTGGTCCAGTGTCCTAAAGCTAAAAGGTGAGCACTAATCTTCAAACCAGTCCCTAAACACACAATTCTCCAGTTTAAGAAGCATCAGACGGACTGAACATGATCCTGACTGATCTCTAATCTACTTTTGTTGCATCAAAGCAAATTTCTGCTGTGAAGGTCATATTCGGGCCTGACTGCTCTGTTTTGTGCCAGTCTGGGTGCAGCACTTGCTGTCTGGTGTGGAGCGAGCGCTCTGGTCTGTTTTGGCCCTGCTTTGCTTTAGCCTACATATGAGATCATGCCCAAGGGCGTAACAGACATGCATTAGAATAATTCAGCACAATATTGCTTTGTAACCCCAATAAGAGACGCTCTGTTTGGCTCCCGTTCGCCGCTGCTGCCACTTGAAATCTTAATGTGCCAACTCAGAGAGGCAATCTGGTCCCCGCTGAGTTAACGGCGCCAGTTTGTGTTTGTCGTGCCACTGCGCTGCGTTGGTGAGCTCAGACCTGCGGTGGTCGTGAGGATGTTTGGACGACCGTGGGCTGCATCCGTGCTCCGCACAGCAGTGATAACAATGATAGTGATCTGCGCTGAATGGTTGATGATGTGACAGGATTCAAGTTCACAGTGGACTCAGACATGTCTGCATGTCCCACTGATAAAAACAGTTGTGCAAATCGGCTTTTCTGCCAGCGTTCGGCCTCTGCTGCGTGCATGAGTGCGTCCATGTCAGACAGCAAATTGTGTAAGAGTCAGTTAAAGAAGCTGTAAAGTCATGTTGACTCTCATGGTTTTTGAAAACCTTGCGGTCACGTCCGCCTCTGCTTTGTGTGCTTTGACGTTGTGCTCATGTCAGCTGTTCTCTGCTTTGGTGGGGGGCTTGTTTCCTTTTATGTCCATCATTTTCCGTCAGCTGTGGTCTCGTCCACTCAAACTGCACAGCGTCATGAGGTTTGGTTATCACGTCTCCTGATTTATCAGGGACCCGCTTGTGTCCACAGGTATTGATCTAGCCGTGGTCATCAGAGGGGAAAATGTGTCGTTACACTTCGGTTCATTTCGGAGGGTTTGAGTGTGCGGGTGTGAGTAGACCATGAAAAATGTGAAAACAGAGCTCTTAAACAGGCAGAGCTGGTGGTTCACGTATGCCAATGAATGAAAAACATTTACCAAATGGCACAATTTCTGTTGAAATAAGAGCCTACGAGGCCATAAATCCACTTGGTCCACTTGTACATGCTGTTAAAATTAGCCAGTAAGTGTTTTTCTCTTTGAACGTTCATCTGAATTAATTTTTCTGACCAGTATAAACAGCTGAAAGTTGCATGAGGTGCCAAACAATGGATTAGTCAGCTGACATGGACTAATCAACAACAGTTTCAACAGCTGATCATCCTAGTCATTGATCCACATGGCACACGTACGTCCACATAATTGTTTGACCAATTCTGAACTGCTGATTGGTGGCTTTACCTTCAATTCTGCCGCGGCCTGAAGGCTCATAATGTGACATAAAGGAGCTCAGAGAAGAAACCAAATTGATGGTCCCGGTGCGTGAAAAGACGAGGCTGCACAGGCTGGTTTCAAGGTTTTACTGGTCGTTGTTCCAACAGCACGTCAAGAGGATGTGACAACATCACAAAGTTAAATAAGATGTATCCAGATGTTTCCCAGCTGAGATGGCTCCTGTGATTTTATTTTCTGTCCCTGACACCTCTTTGCAGTCTGTTTTGGCCTCTCTGGAGTGTAGAAATCATTGCTTCGCTTTACCGACTTCTCCACCTCAGCCAACATGTGTAAGATGTAGATTAATGGTGTAGTTCTTTAGTTTTGGCCTTAAAGGTCAGGTTTGGTTTTCCTGTTGCAGGGTTTTCTGTTTATTTCAGGCTGCTGATTACTCATCTCAGTACTTTTTTCCTGCAGAGGCAATGAGAGACAGCCTAACCCACAAAACTCAGACTGAAACGTACAGAGAGCAGCCGGCGAGCTAAAACAGACGCTGTGTTCTGCTTCTGCGTCCGTCCGTCCTCATGCTGTTTCTTTGCTCATTTGCCGACATTTAACGAACAGTTAGGAACATTTATCAGCTTAGTCAAATGTTGTTCAATCAACCCTTGTTGACGCGGGTGGTGCAGCCGTGTGGCCTCTCGTGGACGTTCCTGGTGTGTGAAAATGGTGTCTCAAATACCGCTGCTTGTTTTTTAATGAGTGATCTGAAACCCAAAGGGGATGCACCAAAGGAAATTTTAGTGTCTGGTTTACTTCCTCTGGCTCGTACTTCCTGGAACGTCGTGGTTGAACAGCAGCGACACTAAATATGCTGGGCTGAATTTTGGAAAATGTTCGTCCACCAAACGTTGACAATATTTCCATTTAAACCTGCTGTACACACTTAAAGGGGACCGCCACAGATTTTCCATGTCAGGTCTACTCATTCTGCTCAGTGCCACTCATACCGTGATGTCGTCTGCGACTGGAGAAGCTGCAGACGTTTAACAGACAGCCTGCGTTACGAACTGGGCTTGTAGAGTTCGACATGTATGAGGTAGAAAGCGTCTAATGAGGAGACGCTGTCGAGACTCGCTATGCGAATGCTCAGCTGTTGTTTGACAGCCGTTGTTGTCCTGAAGTCAGCAGCACGGCGAGCGCGCTGAGGACCAGGAAGTGCAGGAGGCCTAACGTAGATTTCATGTCGGCGCTGGCAGCCCGTTGGGAAGTTGGGAAGCTGTGTCAGCAGGTTGTCAGACAACGCCCGCATCCCATAGCATTTCATTGTGTCTCCCCTCTTTGATCTCCCCGCGGCCCGGCCTGGCCTCAGCTGTGTCTGTCTGGCCGTCTGCCTGTCTGTCTCTGGGTGGGACAGAAACATGCCGCTGCAGTGTTGGAGCTGTATGAATTCATCCGTCAGCTGGCAAAGACCTAATGAAACCTGCAGTGAAAGCTGGCAGCTCCGCTTTGGATTCGTGTGGAATGGACGGAGAGCTTACGAGCTTTTAGCTCGATGATTGGAAACCCTTAAAAAAATCATCTCAAAATCACATCGTAGGTTTATTAGCCGTGTTTTTCCAGCAGTGACTTTCACACAGCTTTTCCTCTAATATGCGGCCGCCATCAGTCTCCTTTGCGGCTCGTTGTGGTCCAGCAGGTCACGGAGAGGCCGAGGAGTGCAGCAGTAACACCTGAGAGGGATCTCTGCACACGCTACTCTGCTGAGGTGTGATGACATGTTGGAGTATTATTATAATGTATTGAGCCTCTACCAACACTAGTATAGATCTCAGTTACGTGCACATTTGGGATGAAGCATTAAGGCTAACGAGCTACCTGCTCACCACAAGAGGTGATGCTGCAGCCAGTGAAACATGACTCACAGCACAGTTCAGAGTGTGTCTTCAACCAGATCTGACCAGATCAGACTGCTTGGCTGAATGTGTCTGTTGTATAACAGGCTACATACTGTTTTAAAGGCACACGGTGTAACTTCAGCGCAGTGGAGGACAGTCCTGCAGGGATCAGGACGCCGTCCACCTCTCTCCAAATGGTCTCTGCGTCAGATTAGGTGATTGTGGATTGTGTGAGACACATGTCAGACTGCGCCTTAAACTGACCGACGTTAGCTTTAATGAGCTGCATGGTGTGAAGGTGATCAAGCAGAATGGAGCAGGGAGGCTTGTGGGGTCAGAGATGTGACTGGACACGTTGTGGAGGACGGAAACTGATCCGGCTGATCAGAGCCATTGATGATGCAAGTCGAGCTCGGCTCAGAGAACTGGTGCTTATCAAAGTAACTTGAGCCTCGTGACCAGCGGTGGAGCCGTGACTGTTTCCCACGCGTGATTATTTTTCATTATTGATCAGTTATTTTCTGGGTTAATCATTTTGTCTGTGTGAAATGTTGGAATAAAGTAAAAAAAATACCAAATTTCTCATTGAAATTTTGTCCAACTAATAGTCAAAAATGCGAGTATGTTTTGTGGGATGTTTTCTAAAATCAAAAAAGCGCCGATGTCTGACTGATTTAGTTTTGCTTCAGACGGCTGATCCATCGATCAATAGCTCCACCTCGGCTATATTTAACCATTCAAAGCACTCAGACATTTGCGTAGCACTGCACCATGTCGAGCAGTAAAACGAGCAAACGGCATCTTTTTTGATCTGTTTCAACCTGCTGGTTACTGTTTCTGATGAGGTTTGAGCTCCATACGTTGTGATTAGTGAAGAGAGTATTTTCATTTGCGGATCATAAACTGTTCATGCACGTCTCCAGGAAAGCGAGCGTCACGCTGGAGGCCTCCGGCCGTGGGTTGGTGGATTTACTGGGTAAAGATGTGGAGGGTGGAGGGCCTGCTTTCAGTAAACGGGTTGAAATAGACGCCAGCGATGAGGCTGACGGTCAGTTTGCGTTGATACCAACAGAAGATTTCCCTCCATCAGCACGAACACTGCCGCCTCAACACGTCCTCCGTCTCTGTCTCTGTCCTCTGTCTCTTCTGTCCGTCCTGTCCCATTTCCTTCATTCCTTCTCTTTCTGCCTTCATCTTTCTTTTTCTTTGTACTTGACCTCCTCTTTCTCTTGTTCTTTTGTGTGTGTGTGTGTATGACAAAATCTCAGGCTTGACAGGATAAAATGACGAAGTGATGGCGTTTTAGATCCAAAAGGTCAAAGGTCAGCGTCACTGTGACATCATAATGTCCTGCAGAAACTCTTTTCTGGCCGTAATTCAGCAGCATCGCTCAGGAACAGAAGGCAGGTTTGGACTCGGTGACTCTAATCTTTGGCGTCCACCTTGAAGCTGTCTGATTGTTCAGATCTTCTGTGCTGCAGGTTGAAAGTGTGTTTTACGGTTTGTAGCTTCTTCGCAGCAGCGTCCATATTTGAAGCGCTGTAGTCCACCACAGGCTGGTTGGTTGGGCTGATCTTGATCTTCAGGTGATTGTCGTAGCTCCATGTGATGAAGCTCTCCACCAATATCTGATTTAAATCAGACAGAATGAATGGGGACGCTCACACATTTTGCCGCTGGCTTCAGAAATAAACGGCCGTCACGTATCGAAGCTACTCGTCCCTGATGTCTTCTGCAGTCGTGTCAAAGCAGGTTAAATATACTCTCAGAAAGGCTGTTGATGCACAGAAATTTGCTGGAAAACTTCATTTTAATGGGACTGTAACCTCTCACCATCTTCTCCGCGTCGCCGGCTCCTCGTGTCAGAGGTGCCCGATCGTCTGCACGCCACCAGCCTGGCCGTCTTTTATCCCTCGGATGATGGTCGGCATCACGTTGCGTAACGCGGCAGCCCGCCAGCTGAGGGTTTTCCCTCTTCTCCTGCTAGATAAGGGATTATCCTCAGTGCCGCCGGGTCCCCTTGGAAAGCCCTCAATCCCGATGCTTTATCATCCCGGGCGCTGGCTCTCCCAGTCGGATGATGTAATCTGAGTGCAGAGATGTGATGGAGGCTCAGAAAATATGTTTCTGTGAAGATCTGCAGATGAGGAAGTGCAGCAATTTGAAGATGTCTGAGAAATAATGACGGTTTAGTTAAGTTTAATCATCAAACGAATGCACAGCTTTAACTGTGTAATCAAGAGATGAGCATTTTGGGGTGCCATCCAAAAGAATGACTATAATTTCTTTTATTTTGCGAACATTTGCTCCATCGTACGTTTTTATGATTATAGGAAGCTTTCCTCAAAGTGTTAGTTCAGCCTCATAGGAGAAAACCTCTTCAGCCATGTTAGTAGATGTGTGTTGCTCTGACGGTCATCAGTTTTCTGACCTGCGCTCACCTGACTTGAGTTTAAAATAAGTGCAGTGTAGTTACGTTTATACCACAAGTAACAGAAGTTTAGATCTGAATTTGGTCCCCACTGTCAGCCACGATAGCTGCTGATGCATCCCTGAAGAGTCGTATTTTATTTTGAAAAGCACAACATGGGTACTTTAAAATCCTGCATGAGAGTCTGTGAAACTACTGCTGACATGAACCCAGAGCTCCCAGTGAGTTCCCAGGACAGTTAGATAACGCTCAGTCTGGCCCAGCTTTGAGTTTTTAAGTCACGCCACCACATTTTTGTGTTTGCTTTGAACTTCAGCCAAAGACTTTAAGATGCTAATTCCCTCTAATTGGAGAAATCTTATTCTCAGCCTGAAGCAGACCCCTTATTACTCGCTCATATGATCTGCACACATGACCCTCACACATGGCCTTTTGTACCCTGCTCTTAATGCTAGATTAGTTTAATTCAAAGTGTTACGTAAGGGTTAAAGTTGGAAAAGGAGTTTGGATAATTGAATAACTTTACATTCGTCTAAAATCATGTGTATCAGTAGTTTTGTCGAACTCTTTCTCCTGTTTGTTTTCCTGCATTAAAAAAGTCTGTTTTAGCATTGGGAGTAGCTCAAGCAGCCACTCCAGCCGGTGGCCGGCAGTTGCACCACGGTGGGCCGACGCTCCTGTGCTCCTGTCCGGCCCGGCCAGAGTCCAGAGCTAACAGGACCGCTAGCTGCATGCCTAACTGAGCTAACTAGCTAACAGTGGCTACAGTTAGCAGCAGCTAGCAGAACCCAGTGTTGAATGATGATGGTTGCTGTTGGATGTGGAAAAAAGCAACTGTTTTGTTTAATGCAGGCGTTAATATGTGGTGGATTTGTATTTGTCAGCTTGTTTTTATGTTTTTATGCTCTTTTATTCTTATCTCGTCTCCGCTCTCCTCTCCTCAGCCATCATGTATGTGATGGGAGCACTGGGTCCAGCGGCTGGTTACCTGCTGGGAGGAGTCCTCATTGGCTTTTACGTGGACCCCAAAACTGTTGTCAACATTGATCAAAGCGACCCCCGCTTCATCGGCAACTGGTAAGAACAGTCTGCTGCTTTTGGATGATCGAGGTGCAGTATACATGTGGCAGCATAATACCTGAGTTTATGTCCCATTGCTTTTTGATTGTCCCATTAAACAGTGTATTTGTGATTTGTTTAAGATGTTCAGGAGGAACCAATGAGCTTTGAGCTGAGAGCCACAGACAGTGGAAAAGTCAAAGTATTAAGAGACGGACTGCTGTTGAATCGTTCATAAATAAGAAAGTTTGCCTCGAAAACAAAAAGTCTTAATGTAAATTAGTCAAGTTCAGAGATTTCAGTCAGGAAATAATCAGGTCACAGTGTAAATGAACAATCCCAGTGATCTGACGTGATGGTCTGATGCCACATTTCAATGCTCGACACTCTTCAACGCCCGATTCTGGTCAGCACTGAGGCTGGACACCAAACCTAACTGAATTTTAACTCTGTGTTAAATACTCCATCTTCCACTGTCTACTCCACCTGTACTGTTTTGGCTCTATTAAAGGCTAATATAGCATCACTTTCCTAAAATGAGCATTGAGACTCTATGAGAGCCGAACACGCTTTGTTCCTGCTCGTTTCTGTGCTAAAAAGTGTTTCATGAGTCTGGTTTCACCAAGTTTAAGCGTGAATCCACCGACAAGCACAGTCAGCTACGTCTGACGTGATGCTGTGGGCGGGAAGCTCAACAAACCAAACTTTACATAAGATGCATGTTTGCTCTCTGGGTGACGTCTTTGTGATCTTACATCCAGGTGAAAGTCTGCTGCAGTGTGTGAGACGCGGTTAGTCATCTATTTACAGCTCACATAACATAACCAGTGACTCACGCGCCAACACCACGAGCTTCCTACATGAATTATAGGTGATGATAGCAGGAATAGGATGGATGAGTGTGCAACAGTTTATTTATTTATTATGTGTACGATAAGGAGGCAGAGAGATGAAATGAGTCCGGGTCCAGGCTGACGCTCTCTGGTAGCGTCTCGTCCACGCCTGACTCAGCTGAATCCACCTCTTGATGGCGCTTTGTTTGCATCCGCCTTCGCCTTGTCTAGGTGGAGCGGGTTCCTGCTGTGCGCCGTGGCCATGCTGCTGGTCATCTTCCCCATGTTCACCTTCCCCAAGAAGCTGCCGCCCCGACACAAGAAGAAGAAGAGGAGGAAAAAGCTGAGCCTGGACGACCTGTCCAGCGACGACGACGTCCTCAAGGAGAAGAGCAACAACGGCAAGAGCCAGACGGTCACCTCGTCCATGGGCTTCGGGAAAGACATCAAAGGTAGGCGAGGGCTGCTGATGTCACTGATGATGTCAGCAGAGAGACACAAATATGACTCTGGCTGGTCAACATCTGTCTAGGAATATGTATGGATATGAATATGTTTGGCTTTTGGACTGTTGGTTGGACAAAATCGGACATTTGAAGACATTATCTTGGACTGTTACTGACAGTTTTCACTGTTTTCTGACATTTAACGGACAGAACTGCTAATTGATAAGGAAATAAATTTGTGAATGCTCATCATCTACCTGCAGTCTAATTGATTGTAATGGGTTTTCTCTGTCCCTCCTCCTCCTCCTCCTCCTCCTCCTCCTCCTCTTTCAGACCTGCCCAAAGCAGCCGTGAGGATCCTCAGCAACGTGACCTTCTTGTTCGTCAGCCTGTCCTACACGGCAGAGAGCGCCATTGTCACTGCTTTCATCACCTTCATCCCCAAGTTCATTGAGTCTCAGTTTGGCATCCCTGCCTCCAGCGCCAGCATCTACACCGGTGAGCTGGATGTGTTTCACGTTTCTCATAAAACTCGCAAATTTGGGAGGAATTTAGGTTCTTAAAGACAAAACAGATTCTCTCCCCTGAGCTCCCCTTTAATGTCTGTACAGCAGCACAGACAGGATGCAGACAGAATATTTATACAACACCCAGGACTTTAATTTCTGCCGGTTCAGCGCTGCTCTGCTGGTTCAGTCTGAGAGCAGAGCAGGAGCGTCTGTCGGCCCAGAGCTGCAAGCCAACACACATTAATAATAAAGAAACTGCTGGTCTTCAAATGAAGGGGGCACCTGGGACGCAGAGCTGGAGCACTGAGTGCAGCACACACACACACACACACACAGACACACACACGCTCACATGCTGAAGCACACGCATGCTTAAACAGGCATAAAGGCTAATGCACTACACGCTCGCACACGGTATGTTTACATGCTTTACATATGAAACGTGTAAGAATGCTAATTGTGAGCTTTATAACATGCTAATGCTAGCGTGGCAGTTACATTCAACGCCTGATAGCCTGGCTGCGGCTAGCACATTAGCATGCCTTTGTCGGGATGGTGACATCTGGTTCGCTTGTGTGGCAGCGTAGAGCTGAGGGTCGGGTCGTGCTTGTGAAGAACTAGTTTATATGACGTCGTCCGGCCTCGTCGGGTATCATTAGTGTTTTTTATCTGTTTCAAACAGCCGCACTGAAAGGCAGAGCGGAGAGCTGGCGGCCATAGAGGCATGATACCACTTAAATATGAGGATGAGAGCGTCTCTCCATTGTTAGAGTCGCACTCGGGTGTGCACACAACAAGTAAACACAAATATGTTGTTGTTCTGTAAAGAATGCCAAGAGCGTGAGAGTTAAGAGTCGACACTTTATCACCTGCATATTCTGGCCAATCACAGCTTGAAGTGGATGTGAATGTCCAAACAATCCTGCCTCAGAAAGGTGTACATACAGCCCAGTAAAAAAGCATTTCCACCACAGACCTCCTCTAAAAAAGGTCTCTTTACATCATGAAGTCTTATCCCATGAACACAATCCTCCTGTTGGACGTCATCTTTATATAAAGTCTGCGGGACCAGCTGGTTCTCAGGGACGACACGGCAGACTGCAAGTCTCGTTTGTGGACGCCGTGATCTAGAAGCTCACGTGTGTGTTACAGAAGTGAAATGACCAGCTGTAGAGGAGTCCAGCGCTGTGTCAGAGACGTCCTCAGACCGTCAGCAGTGCGTCTCAAAGATAGCGAGCCCCTCAGCCCCGCAGCTGATAACGAGAAGCTCTGCTCAGACCTGATGGCCTTTTGTAGTGCTGAAGGCTATTTTGGTGTTCTGTAGCTGTTGGTAGCAGAAGTATTTCCACTTTTGGAAGCTTGTGTGGTGCCTTTGCTACCTCTGTAGGTTTGATGGATGTGTTTGCAGATGTTTTTGTCTTATTTCACCGTCATGACACACAGCTGTTTACTGTCAACTGGCCAACCTTCAGCAGCAGAATATGGACCAGACTGAGGTAGCCTCCGTTTCAATGAGATGACGTCTCCTCAAACGAGATATGTGACAATGAAGACGTCACACATTTTGTAGCAGGGTCCCCCCCTCCTGTAAATACTGTTGGAGGTGTTGAATTTGCAGATGGTGTGTAGAAGAAACGTCCCAAAGAGCTTATTTGTTTGACAGTGAGAGACTCCGCCGTTAAGAGAAGTAGGCTGCAGTTTTCATGAGTTAGATTATAAAATAAGACACCTTTTGAAAGTGCATCATTGGTCACACCTGCAGGTAGAGTGAGTCATCCGGACCTTCCACACTCAGCTCAGTCACTGAAGTTTCTGAACACTGAACAAACAAATTTCATTCATTCTCCGTTTGCCTCGTTTTGGAAACCTTTTGGCCACGCCTGCATTAGAGATGTTTAGTGTCGAGGTGCGTCTCTCAGCTATTCCTCAGGAACCCGTTCAAGGACTTTTGAAGGTCACAGGACCCCACTTTGGTTTCCTTGTGGAGTCTGACTGTGATTTGGTAGCTGAGTGGGTAGAGCGAGGCACTAGCACCCCCCCCGACAAGGCCTGTAGTTAAAGTCTCATCTTAGTCTCGAGTCTCAGACCTTTCCTGGAGAGACAGATTCACTTTCCATTGAGCCAAGGAGCTCCTGCATTAGGTGTCCCTGAACGCTAAAACCTGTCCTCTTGTCCCAAACGATGGTGACCTTGCTTGTCCATTTAAACCACAAAACGCCTGAACAGAGAGAAGTAATCTGCTTGAAGTGTGGTTTAATTGGTTTGAACCCATTGGAAATTACATCCTTTCTAATGTTGTAAATGTCTGAAACCGAAGGACAGCTGAGAGCGGCGCCTTCTGCCCGTTCACTTCTTATCAGCGGTGAACACACAGGCAGACATTTGTCTTAGAAAATAACGCCGTACTAGTGCTGCCAGTGACACACCAAACTGGATTGATAATGGTCCTGAACACGGACTTCACGGGACATAAAGCTGCACAGGACAGGACGCAGCATTATCTAACACCTGCTGAGAAAGTACTGACTGTCTGGGTTAGAGGCTCCTCTCCCTGCGGGGCCACCCACTCTTAAAGTGTGTGCTGTCATGGTAATGCAGGGCTGCTCGGAGGCGGCTGTAGTTGTGATTGCTGCATTTTCTGTAGGATTGTCTGGTCGTTGAAGAGGTAGTGAAGGCTGAAAAGACCACAGTTATACAATTTACAGCTGATTCAGTGCGTAAAGTAGACTTTTAAAGTGACTCTGCGGGAGAGTTATCGATGAGCTGCCTGGATTTCAGAGCGAGGCCGAGCTGTGTTGCAGCTTTCTCTGCTGCTTTGTGCAAATGACGAGGCCAGCCTTGGAAGAATGTGTGAATAATGGGATGTTTTTCCTGCTCTTCCCTCTCTGCCAACATTGCATAAATGCAATATTAGGAGCACTCAGCTAAAACTGCCCTTTTGCAATAAAACTCACATTTGTTAAGGCTGCAGAGCTGCAGCCGTTATGGCTAACGTGCTAGCAAACAGTTGCCGTTTTACTCTCCCGCGGAAACATTATCTTTCATTTGGAGTGGTATTTCTGTCCATCTGATGAGTACAACTCCAGTGTTCACTCGCCTTTCAGCTCTGCTTTGGCCTCCACCAACCTGAGGGACATATTTGGGTCTTTAGCTGCTAGATGTTCCACTTCTTTCACCTGTGAGTCGCTTCATTTCGCGGTCGTGTGTCAAATAAAAAGTGTATTTTAGTTCAGAAATCATCGCGTATGAGTGAGAGAGTTTGTCTGGATTTGTCATGCGAGCCTTTCTCCTCGCTCCAGGTGTGATCATTGTGCCCAGCGCCGGCGTGGGCATCGTCCTGGGCGGCTACATCATTAAGAAGCTGAAGCTGGGAGCTCGCGAGTCGGCCAAGCTGGCAATGATCTGCAGCGGAGTGTCCCTGCTCTGCTTCTCCACGCTGTTCATCGTGGGCTGCGAGAGCATCAACCTGGGAGGAATCAACATCCCCTACACCACCGGGTGAGCAGGGAGAGGGGGAGGGCGGGAGTCTGGGAAGCGGGGGGTTGGCGCGGCGTCACCGCCGACGAAGAAGAGCCAGCGTTAACAGTAACAGTATTAGCATGATAGCATTTAGTCTGATGTCACATTTATTACACTGTCATGTTTTGCAACACGTCCTGCAGGGACAGTGGGTGGACAGAGGAGGACAGAGGAGGACAGAGGAGGACAGAGGGCAGACAGAGGAGGACAGAGGAGGACAGAGGGGGACAGAGGGCAGACAGAGGGGGACAGAGGAGGACAGAGGAGGACAGAGGAGGACAGAGGGTGACAGAGGGCAGACAGAGGAGGACAGAGGAGGACAGAGGTGGACAGAAGGGGACAGAGGAGGACAGAGGAGGACAGAGGTGGACAGAGGGGGACAGAGGGCAGACAGAGGGGGACAGAGGAGGACAGAGGTGGACAGAGGAGGACAGAGATGGACAGAGGGCAGACAGAGGAGGACAGAGGGCAGACAGAGGTGGACAGAGGAGGACAGAGGGCAGACAGAGGGCAGACAGAGGTGGACAGAGGAGGACAGAGGTGGACAGAGGAGGACAGAGGGTGACAGAGGTGGACAGAGGGGGGCAGAGGTGGACAGAGGAGGACAGAGGTGGACAGAGAGCAGACAGAGGAGGACAGAGGAGGACAGAGGTGGACAGAGGAGGACAGAGGGGGACAGAGGAGGACAGAGGTGGACAGAGGTGGACAGAGGGCAGACAGAGGAGGACAGAGGGGGACAGAGGGGGACAGAGGAGGACAGAGGTGGACAGAGGTGGACAGAGGGCAGACAGAGGAGGACAGAGGGGGACAGAGGAGGACAGAGGAGGACAGAGGTGGACAGAGGCCTCCTGAATGGGATTTTTCTCCCACGTTTTCAGGTGTAACTGGTTTTGTTAGAGGTGAAACAGCTCGTGGCTCAGAAAGTGAATCAGCTGCTCGTCTTTTCAGTCGTTTTTCAAGGCGTGTTATCCAACATTAGCCCGGCAGCTGCTCAGAGGTGAAGATTTGCTCCTCTTCTCGGTTGTATGTGATCGTTAGTTGAATATTTTGGTCGAAAGCGAGACAAGCGTTTGGAAGAGGACATCTTGGACTGTGGGTCGGTGACTTTTGACATAACGCAGCCATCGTCGTCCTCATCAGGGTTCTTTTGGCACAGACTCCTGCTTTAGCCCCCTGCAGCAGGTCTCTCCTCTCAGGTCTCCGGGTGGTTCCAGGACTGAAGCGGGTGGTCAATCAGACGGCCGTTCGCTGACTGCAGTTTGGCCTTTTCTCGTATGAAGTCACATCCCGGTGTGACGGAGTCAGCGGTAGTTTTTATCGCCCCATCTGTGGCCCGTGTCGGGGAGGAAGCGAGCGTTCAGATGGGCGCAGGATAACAGACAGCGAGCCAGCAAACGGAGGCGTTTTCTCTTGGACGGAGCGTCCCTGAGAGCGATTACATGGCAACGATGGAAAGCGTCCAAGGACAGCTTGGAGGAGAAGATCTTTGGCTGAGCGCCCTTTTTTTCTCTCTCGTCTTTCTCCCTCTGGTCTTTTCTGTTTTCTGTCCGTCCTTCCTGCCCTCTCTGTGTCTATTTATCACCTTCTTTCTTTCCCTTCAGTGTCCTCTCATTGTGTTTGTCTCTTTCTGTGTCCTCACACCGTCTTTCTCCTCCATCCTCTCCTTTTCCTTGTCCTCTTTTCCCCCGGATCTCTGTAGCTCACTTCCTCCTCGTCTCCTGTCTCTCCGTCTTGTGTCTACATCTGTCTCTCCTCATCTCCGTCTCTTTCCTTTCTGTTTACGGAAAACAGAAACAGAAGTTTCAGCTGCATACAGAGAAGATCCATCCAAAACCACTGACCCAGAATGCTAAGCGCAGTCATCAGCTCACAGGGAAATACTTAGCTCTGTGATTGGCTGTTTCTTAAAGAAATGCACCTTGGGAGTTGTAGTTGACCTTTTGTACTGACGGTTCAACTGGAGTGTTGCTAACTCAGTCACCTCATGTCAAATATGTAAAAAAACAACCCGTTAAAACGCGTTAAATGAATTCAGGGCGTGAAGAGCTGCTGTGTCTCTTCTCCCTGCAGACCGACTCTCACCATGACCCAGAGGAACCTGACCGGAGGATGTAACGTGAACTGCGGCTGTAAAATCCACGAGTACGCTCCAGTCTGCGGCTCCGATGGCATCACGTACTTTAACCCCTGCCTGGCCGGCTGCAGCAGCGTGGCCAATGACAGCACCGGGGTAAGCGGCGGGGACGGCGGCGCAGCTGCACATCTGCCACTTCAATGCCAAACTGAAAAGTGTGAAAATAAAACTCCGTTCACCCCCCGCCCCCAGGTTCGGAACTACTCCGACTGCGCCTGCGTGCAGAGCCGGCAGGTCATCACGCCGTCGTCCAGCGGTCAGGGCAGCAACCAGCTGCAGCTCGTCATCGTCAAGACCTACCTGAACGAGAATGGCTACGCCGTGTCGGGGAAGTGCGACCGCACCTGCAGCACCCTCATCCCCTTCCTCGTCTTCCTCTTCATCGTCACGCTCATCACCGCCTGCGCCCAGCCCTCCGCCATCATCGTCACCCTCAGGTATGACCCCTCCCTCCATGTGTTTATGGAATTTTTAAGCTGG
This sequence comes from Chaetodon trifasciatus, assembly GCA_037975065.1. Classification (NCBI taxonomy): domain Eukaryota; kingdom Metazoa; phylum Chordata; class Actinopteri; order Chaetodontiformes; family Chaetodontidae; genus Chaetodon; species Chaetodon trifasciatus. Next base: position 136,263 of record JBBMOE010000149.1, read on the forward strand.
TTTTGTATTAGCGTCTCAGTTTGACTGTTCACCTGGATAGCAGGTGTTTCATGGTGGCCACGCCCTCTCTGTGTGGTTCTGTGTGCTGCAGGTCCGTAGCGGAGCAGGAGAGGCCGTTCGCTCTGGGAATGCAGTTCGTTCTCCTCAGGACTCTCGGTGAGACGTTCCTTACTTTTATCTTGTTGTGACGACAGAGAACTTCCTGTCTAAATGAAAGGTGGAACGGCGGCGGTGTTACCTGAGGCGCCGCGTGTCCGTCCAGCCGTACGCGGGACGTGAGCGTCAGCCAATCACACTGATTGTTAATGCGCTGCACATTCTGTAGCTGCTGAGCGATGAGCTGATGTAGCGTTAAGACACCAGATTTAATGCCTCAGCATGACTGCGCTCCTTCAAGAATGCTGCTGTCAGTATGAACCAGTCAGAAAGCAGAAAGACGTGGGCATTAATCAAAGTGGGGGGGCAGAAGAAGCTTTGCATTATGGGAATCGTAGGATCCAGCGTTTTGGGAGCCGGGATTTAGATTTCTGTGTTTTCTTAGTTTGGTCAGACTCTGTGATTATTTATCCGCTCATGCCTTTTCTCTTTCTGTCTCTCTTGTCTTTTTTCCTCTCCTCTCTTTCATCTTTTGTCTCTCTTCACTTCCTCTCCCCCCTCATCTCTTTTCCTCTCACACTCTTCCTCGTCTTTGCTTTTGTCCTCTGTCGTCTCTTGCTTCCTTACCCTCGCTCCTGTCTTTCCTTCTCTTCTGTCCCCTTTTCTTGTCACTTTCTCCTTTTTCTGTTTCTCCTCCTCTTCCTCTGTCCTGTCTTCTCTCTTCCTCTCTTCCTGTCTGCACTCAGCTTACATCCCGACACCCATTTACTTCGGCGCCGTCATCGACACCACCTGTATGTTGTGGCAGCAGGACTGCGGCGTCCACGGCTCCTGCTGGGAGTACGACGTCACCTCCCTGCGCTTCGTCTACTTCGGCCTTGCCGCCAGCCTCAAGTTCCTTGGCTTCCTCTTCATCTTCCTCACCTGGTACTCCATCAAGTACAAGGAGGAGCGGGTGGAGCGCTGGCTCAAGCGCCACCTGTCGCCCGTCGACACCGTGGGCAGCCTCGTCTGCCACCCGGGCGGCCACAAGGGCCACGCCCGCACCCGCTCCTGCCCCGTCAACATCCCCCGAACCGACCCCAACGCTCTGCCCGCCAACGCTCCGCCACGCGCCGGCGCCCTCAACCGCGGTGTCAGCACCCAGAGTTGCCCCGGCAACGAGCTTAAAGCAATAACCCCTCCCCCTCCGGCCACGCCGTCGCCCGCGGCGCCGCCTGCCCCCGCGCCGGCCCGCTCGCTGGAACACGTTTCAGTGCGAGCCTGAGTTTCAGAAGGGGGGTGGGCGATGAGGCAGGTCTCGCCCGCTGACGTTTCGTTTCTTCTGAAGTCCAGTCAGCTGGATTTTAGCCGCCGTCAGAGGCACCAATCATCACGTGGCGTTCCTGCTCTCATCTCATAACTCTTGTCGGCCGGTGAAACGCTCGCCGCCGGCCTCTGTGGGGCTAAAACCATCAACTGAATGTCCTGATTTCATCAGAACGTCACCACCAGTGGTCCAACGATGGAAAGCTGGAGCCTGGAGACCCTCCTCGGACACGCTCGGCTGGTGAAAATGTTGAAAGCGGCCTGGTGTCCATCACTCACCCCTCCTGCCCCCCCCCCCCACCTCGGCAACATGTGCCTTCTGCCACCACGGTCCTCACATGTACAGTAAACGGACACACTGGACGTCACCCTGTAGGACTGCGAGTCACCTGAACGGATACCTCAGCTCCGCCCATCCTACGGCTCCCCCTCACCTCACGTCTGCGTGCTTCGTCTCCATCGCTGTCTTCGTTTCTTCGCCATCACGTGAGCGAGTTTTGTTCCTGCATATCGGCGCTCTCACGGGAAAAAAAACCCACGGAAATGTGATACACTGCAATCAAGTGTTAAGAACTGGAAACCGATGGCTTGGTGCTATGTGAAAAACAGTGTTTAGTGTTCGTTTTTTGTTCTTTTTGGTCGTTTTTCGGGGTTAAAAACACTTGAAAAGAACCCAACTGGATAACAGGTCACTGGGCTAAGCAGCTTGGCACGCACAGAATGCATTCCTGCCCGATGCGAGGCCTTTTGTTGCTCCCCTGACACAATGACACGTAGTATTACCGCTGGAAGTCGGATTGTTTGGCTTTTGCCAGCTCCATACAATGCATCCATACATCCGAGCTGTTTCCCTCCTGACTGGCACCCTGATAAGTGGTTTAACCTGAAAAGAACAGGATCAGCATTTCCCTCCTGACCACATTCCTGCCTGGACGATCGAGCGGAGGTCCTCCGCACGACTCAAAGGACACGGGAAGGAAAAACTTTCTGAGGTGGGACTGGGAAAGCTTGACGGGTTCTGGCTCCTTATGGGGCTCAAGGAGAGATTCAGCCAATCATTTACGAACAGCAGCGCCAACATTTGTACCGGACACGTCGGCAGAAGTAGTCGACCGTCACGTAGAGGTCGTAGTGTCGTCGTCCGTTCTCCGTCGGCTCCGGAAGTGAAAGCAGCTGGTGAATTCTGGGTGCAACGTCATCATGTTAGCTGTCAAACAGTAGTCCCAATGATTTCTGGGTAACGACCTCGCATACGTGCAGGTGAAAGTGTGCAAAGTAGAAAGACGTCACCGGTTTCCAGAAAAGTTGAGACATTTAGCAAAATCACTGTTAACGTGCATAAAAGGCTACTAAAGGCTGTAAGAGGTCGAGCTAAAGATCGCTTCCTTCATCTGTTGATCTGCTGATTTTCCTTTAAAATGAATCGCTTGATGATCTAAAAGAAGCTGAAACCTAGTTCAAAACTGCCCACCACCGTTTCTCAGAGCGTCCTCAAATGTTTCACTTTGTTCTGGAAACAGAGAAAAGCGGCAAATGCTGACGTTTAGGAAACGTTTCAGCACGAGATCAGGCTCCAGTTTAAGCCCTGAAGGAGGTGACGTGCAAAAATCTTGTCAAAATTAGTTGGTAAATGAATGAAAGTGTGACTGAAACACACCTGATTGTGAAGCTGAACCACGTCTGAACACTTTCGGTGAGTTTGGAGCTCACGCGGTGCCGTTCGAGAAACGTGAATCCTGAAAGAAACCAGCAAACAGTTTGTGTTCACTGATGGTTCCACTTCACAGTTCGATCATCAGTTACTCACAACAATCAAATTATTCATCACTCATTTGATTTTATTAATTACTCCATCACATTTTAAAGGATTAGTCCAAGACATTTCTGAGCTGTGAGAACTAGATTAACGACGTGAAGCTGCATTATTTCCTAATAATCCACAGATGGCTGGAGGAGCAGCCTCCACGCTCAGGCAGCGTTACAGCACAGTGACGCTGATGCAGTGAGCTGTGGGCTGTGGGGACACCTGCTGGCTAGATGTGGAAGCGCATGTAGAGACATCATGATCCAGACCGGCACAGATAGGACAGGTGTTTGTGATGTTAACAGGAGAAATGTTGCTCTGTTTGCTGGTTTGCTCACGTCTTGTGTCTCATGCCGTCAGTTTTTTTACATTTGAGACTTTTAATGATGATTACATCGATCACACCACTGTTCATCATCAGTTAATCCTCTGGAGGAATGGTTAAAAGTTTGTGGATAAAATGTCAGAAAATGGTGAGTTGAAGCCTTTGAGAAGTCCTTTGTTCCCAAAAACTGTTCATTTTTAGTATTTGATCGATCGTTTCAGCTCGAGGTTAAACAGGAAAACCCAGCAGGTCATTGGTTCACATTGACTGCTTTTTGAAAACGTCTGAAATCCTTCAAAGAACATTTTATGTGATGTAAAGAAAGAAGAGCTGAACTCCTCAAACCCAACATCAACAAACACTGATCTATATTCTGCATTATTATATATAAGATTTGCTGTTTTTGTGTTTTAGGCCTTTAAAGATTCTTTTCTTCTTGGTAAGTCTCAAATGTAAAGCTGATTCAAAGACGAGACACAAACTGGAGCGATGCTTTGAAACAAGCTTTTAATCCAGATGTTCTACAGATTAAGATTAGAGCTCACGCTTCATGCAAACAGTTTTAAAGGTGGGGAAGAGGATGACGACGATGATGATTATCCTGAAGAAGAAAACCCGACGCATGGTTTCAGCACTCGACACAGTAGACACAGTAGATTAGAGTAGAAACACACAACATTCCATTTTTCCATTTTCATCAAGGCGAGATGAACAAACAGGAACCACAGCGGAGACGCTCGTCCATCCACGTTCTGCGTCTCCGTGCCCTCACTTCACGCTTCATCTGCTCTCTCCGTCTGTCCGTGCGGCGCTCGTCTTCAGCTGGCGTCACCGGTTCAAGTCCCAAACGGCGCCGACGGGATGAAATGTTGACTCCACCTTCCTGATGGAGTTCAGGTTTGCCTCAGCGAAAAAGTTTAAATGTTAGACTGAAGAAACTTTACGTGACAAGACCGAAACCAACAGCTGGAAACTCCAAATAAACTCCTTCACCCTAAAAACATAAATTTTTAAAAAATAAAAAAACACCTCACAGATAGCAGGAAACAGTGCATCAGTTAGGGACTATTTTCAGCGGCGGATGAATCCAGATTTTGTGTGTGTGGCTCTCTGATGTGTGTCAGTGGAGCTCAGAGGAAGACGATGCCTCGCACAGCGCTTCTTGAACAAATTCACTGCTGGTTTTGGTCTTTTCGTCAAATTTGTCGAAAAGTGAGGAATGAGAAAAATGTCGAGCGTCAAACTGAAGTCCGCCGGCTGCGTCTGGGATCGGAAAAAGGTCTAATGTGAGGTTTACGTGCCTGCTCATGTGGCAGATGGAAAACAAATGAGCATTAGCCTCAGAGGTGCCGCCAGGCTAGCTGTGCCCCCCGCTTTATGCTAAGCTAGGCTAACCACGTCCTGACTCTCAGAAGTAGCCGTATTTCCCAAAGTGTGGAATTATTCCTTTAAAAACAGCTGCTTCGCTAACACCCTGATTCCACTCAAAAAAATGTCTCAAAAATAATCTTTTTTTGCAAAACGAAGCTGAAAAAAAAAAAAAAAAACGCAGTATTTTCGGACACAGCTTGTGTTGTGAACCAAGTATCCTGAAACACACAGTTGAAGTATTTAAGCTCAGGTGGACTCAGCGTTTCGTCCTCGCGTTGCTGATCTGAATCATGGACACCGGCTCCAGGATTTTACTGCGTCGCTCGCGTCTGCGCTCCTCTGCTCCTCCCACCTCCTCTCTGGGACGAAGGAGTCGTTTACCTCCTCGTGTCGTGCGGTCGTTTCATGTAGTGACGTGGCTTCTTTCCCAGACTGTGACTGACTCTGGATCTGTGTGAGCTCCTTCAGGCAGATGTAGATTAGAGTATTCTGAGTTTACTTTTCTTTTTTTTTTAAATCAGTATTGTATTTATTTCATGAGGACAGTGTTTTTGACTGACAGGCGGCGCTGATGAGAGGCAAAATGTAGATTTGTGGACGCGCTGTTCACAGACGCCTTGGGTACTTGACTTCTGTCAACAAAATGTGAAAAAATAAAACAGTATTACAGAAACTGCTGCTTTGTGACTTTACTTCTGCACTCTGAGGTGTCTTCTTTATGAAAACTAATTTGATTCTTTAAAGCTAAATTATCAGATATTTTAAAAACCTGTCAACTTCGTGGTTATATTATTTAATGTATTTAATATTGAACGCTCAGGGCCTGATGCCATCAACAAAAAAAGCTGAATTAAACATCAAAACCAGGACAAACACACAAGATTTCACATTTTAATGATTCTATTTTACCAGCAAGCTTCTCGTAAAAACAACACCACTCGGCTTGCGAGGCATGCATGAAGGTATGTACATGTATTTTCAGCTCATGCTGAGCTCCAACGGCAGCTTTTTCATTCACTGCAGCCCAGCCGACACGTTTCCACGCTGCAGGTTTATGGCTCGTTTAGTTTTTAAGTCATTTTTCACTCTTTCTGGACCGGACGGTGTTCTTCAAGTCTTTACTGTCGTTCCAACCACATTTCTAATGACCCGGCTATAAACACAGTAAACTGGAAATATCCCGCCGCTCCAAACACGGCCCATGAGCTCAGTACTGGCCGATGAATCCTCCTTTTCTTCATGCAGAGAGCGCCTCCTTTCCTTTACAGTGACTTCAAACCAAAGCACATGACAATGACCAGCGAATACGAAGTAAACATGATGCTGGAAACATAAGACGTGAGTGTTTTGTCAAACCGTTTTGTCACCGGAGCACAAAATCGAAGACTTTGAGTTCTGGTCTGATGCTGAAAACAATCTAAAATGTTCTGATTTTGGTTTCATCGAATCGAATTCTTCTCAGGCGCCTACGAGTCTCAGACTCCGCGTGCAGTTTCCCATATAAGTATCCACGAACAGAAATCAGTCAGGAGTTCCTAAAATGTGGTGAAAAAGATCCGAAAAATAACCAAAAGTCATGATACCGAATTGCTTTTTAAGCAGCCGTTCCAGTGTACATGCAGAGGGCCGGTATCAGACGCAGAAGTGCATCGTGGGTATGAATATACAAAGACTTATTTGAAATGAATAAAAACTAAAATGGCAGAATGTGTAAGGCAGAGTTTTCCCTCAGTGGCTCAACAGAGGCGGACATCCTGAGGACAGAGACAGACAAAAGGTTCAGGGTCAGAAACAACTGCTTCATCCTCAAAGAAAATACGTTCCTCCACACCGTTACCTGTTAGGTCACCTGCTGGATGAGCCCCTTTTCCGGATCATGTTTATCGTCCAGGTCCTCGTCGGAGTCTGAACACAAGAGAAACAAGATGCGATGAAACAAACGGCTCCAGCACATGTGCCGGTTCACTTCTTCAGAGCTCGACTGCATGAGAAGATTCAGACCACCCTCACGTCTGTGCAGGGAGCAGGCAGCTGGAGCCATGAGGGCGTTAGCTTAGCATAAAGCTAGTCTGGGTCTCATTGGTCACATCAGCACAGTCTCATTCAGCTTGTTTTTCTAAGCCAAGACTTTGAGTGAAAACGACACTGAGAAGATGCTGAGGTGTCGATCTTGAGACTCTTTTTGCTGCTTTCAATGATGCATGAAAGTCATGAAAGTGAGCCACCAGAGGGCGCTGCACTCTCAACCTGAGGCGATGCACTTTCTTTAGTTTCTCTTTAGTTTTAGTCCAAATTTTGCCATGAAAAAAGGTTTTAAGAAGTGTTTTTCGCCATAGAGGCAGAAATCTGAGACCCAGAGCAGATAAACTATCTGCACGACTTCACGTTGAGCTGTGAATGTGGGTGAGTTCATTCCTTCGTGTGGCTCTTTAAACCTCATGCTTCGAACCTCGATCCACAGCCTGAGAATCAGTGAGAAAAGCCTGAGGTGAGTGTGAGGCATTCTGGGTGTTTCGTGGTTCATGTCAGTGCGAGTCAGCAGACCTGCCACAGACTCTGGTGGAGAGTAGAACTGTCCGTCGGACATAGGACCCGGACACATGAGAGGAGCTCGCTCGGCGGCGTCCACGATGGACAGGTATCCTGAAAGATGGAGGGAAAAGACGACTGTGAGCAGAAGGCCGGCGCACTGCAGCGCTAACGCTAGCGATAGCATCCTGACATCCCGAGGGTCAAAGACTGAAGACGTCATCGCAGTCAGTCAGTGGTCCTGGTTCAAGTCCACCCAGCCTCGTCTCCTTCCCCCTCATTTCCTGTCCCCCGTCAAAGTAAAAGCCAAAAATCTCAGTAGTATTAACATCAATAGCGGTATCAGCAGTGGTTACAGTAACACATTAAATAGTAGTACTACTCATAGAGTAACGGCACTGATTGCAGCACAAGTGACAGTAGTATTTTTAAAAGTAATAAAACTTGTTGGCGGCAAATTGCAGTAATATTACAACACACAAAGGTGAGAAGCTGCGTATTTCCTTTATATTTAACATCTGAGCTCATCAGCTTCACTGACTTTTCTAAATATCTGCTTATTCTGAAAGATGTGGAACGCTCCAAAAACACCTGTTTGGAACGTTCCACAGGTAAACAGGCTCATTGGTAACAGGTGAGAGGATCATGACTGGGTATGAAAGGCTCAGCCGTTCACAGAGGATGAAGGTTCACCTCTCTGTGAACACGTGATTGGATGAATAACCGACTCACTGTTTTCGTCTTCGGCCTCCTGAGGCAGAACCTTGAAGTCGAGCAGCCATGTTTCTATCCAGGCCAACACGAAGGAGATGATGGGCAGCAGGTACCCAAAGGCCCCCTGAGACAGCAGCTACACACACACACACACACACACACACACTGTGACTAAAACAAAACACTTCACGCCATCAAAAACAGACAAACCCTCTGATCTGCCTTCTACACTGACATGTTTGAACTGTGCTGCTAAGTAAAAAACAGACAGCATAAATAAATAAAAATAATAATAAAAATACAAATTTGTCGTAAAACCGGACTTGAACGTTTACAGAGGGTCTCTTACCTTTGATAAAATGACTTTGACGATCAGGAAAGCACAGCTGACTGCAGTGGTGATCTGAGCAAACAGAGGAGACGCATGAGAGACGCTCGCGCCGCAGACCGGCGGTGTCACTTTAACAGCCAGGAAAACGAGTGGCGGCAAATCCACCAATCACAGGAGGCGCCACGGAGGCCGAGAGGTTAAAAAAACATTTCTCACTATCAGGAAATTCTGCAGACTGAAAGAGCTCTGCCTGCCCGGTACGTTCATCAAAAACAGTGAAACTGGTGAATGCAGGGGATGGACAAAATAACACGAACGCCTTAGCGACTTTAACGGAAACGAAAAGACACCAAAATGTGACGTTCTGAATTCAGTGTCCCTGCTGGCTGCTCTTTGCTACTCACCCGTCATGTGTTTGTCACATTACATCACTTTTTTTTTTTTTTTTAAAGATGCAATAAAACTTTATTGATCCCACGGCGGGGAAATAAAGTCATTACAGCCACAAACAGTGGCACAGAAGGGTGAAGATAAGGAGGATAGAGGATCACAGCAACATGTGACACCCTCATTACCTGCAGGTAAACAACAACGGCCGAGCACTGTCTGTGTGGTTAGTTTCACTGTATATAAACACTCGACAGCGCCCTCTGCTGACACGCACGAAGAACAACAGTCAAACTGAAGCACCAGAAGAGGGAGACTTACCGCGATGGCCCACCAGTGACGAAGCTTACAGACGGCGTAGGCCAGGATGAGCGTGGCGAACCTGAAAACAGCCAAGAGCTGAGAGAGCAGAGGGAGGGAGGAGGAAGTGAGAAGGGAAGGGCAGAAAGAAAGATGTGACGACAGGAAGAGAAACGGATAGAACAGAGAAGACAGGAAGGGACAGACAGAGAGGAAGAACGAGACAAAACAATGAAGCCGAGGATAAAGCCGATCAAATCTGACAAATATGTGGAATGAAAATCTGTAAAAACGTACGAAGATGTCGAAGAAAGAGGCGCGGTAGTCGTAATGCAGAACTTCTTTGTCCAGCTGCTTCTGGATGCCACCGTTCACCTGTGGGACACAAGTGTTAGCCGTTAGCTGTTTAGCATGTTTACTGACTACTGGACAGCAGTCTGCTTCATTTATGCTTGTGTTAAAATATGAAAGATGACACAAATGGGCCAAGTTATGTGACTGACACGCGTTCTTCATGGTGGGGCAGCGTTACATGTTGTGAGCTCGTATTTATCAGGATTTATGAGGCTAATGTACTAAATTAAACGTGCCATTTTAAGGAATGAAGGAGACCGATTCGTGTGATGAAGCCACTGCTGTTTGAAGAGTGTAGTCTAAAGGACAGAGAAGGCAAACCACCGGCTCGCTTGCTTCACTGGACTTAGTTTATCCAGCTGCCTCGTCAGCTGCAGCGGTACGATCAGTATGAGTGGAATGAAACGTTTGGCAGGAAGCTGCTTTGGTGACCCACAGATGATCTTCTGTGCGTTCACGCAGTCTTTACTTTAATTCTGAAGTCCTTTTCATTCGAGCTGGAGCTCTTCATCTGTCAGGTACACGACAGTTACAGTGAAGCGGAAGAGAATTAATGACTTGATCATGAAATCAGTCGCAGATTAGTTTGGTCTCGATCAACTAATCAAATTATTACTGAGCTCCAGAGGGTGAGTCCTTTTAATGTCACAAATGACAGCATGCTAAAATGCTAACGTAAGATACATGCTATGCTAACTAACATGCTAAACAAAGATCCTTTATGGCCAACCGGCTCGAGGACAACAAGGTGTGTCCACGTCATCTTCTGCTGCGGCTGCAGACTAAGATCTGATCTTTGTATTGGCAGATAATCAATATCAAGGTACTGAAATCAAGAAAGTGGAAATCTGGTCAGAACGAGTTACGCAACAACCGAAGTGTTCACATTTAGTGTTACTGCGATGAAGAGGAAGGCGGCAGAACGGAGAACCTTTGATCAGACACCTGAGTTCCAGTCGAACAGGTTCATTCAGATTTACTGTTCAAACATCTCCCTGCTCAAGGTTCACTGAAAGTGGAGCATTCTGGGAATGTGTGCGGCAGCAAAACGACTTCCTCAATCAGGGCGCTAAGTTTTACAGCTTCATGACCTTGATCCACTTCTCCAGAAGCACCTGACAGGTTTCTGCTCAGCCCTGACACAGTTACCCAAAACCACGAAGCCGCCACTGCGTGCACAGCTGCAGGGACGCGACGAGGGCAGTCATGTGACCAACCGCTGCACGATGAGCGACGTCAGCTAAAAATTAAAAATGTTTCTGTGCATTTCTCCAAGACTTGAGCATTTCAAATGCACCGATTGACAGCTGCTTCACCCGCCTCCGACCGATGACCTCTGAACTTGTGATCTGTGAACTTAAATCTGACACGGTGACCATCGTTGAAGACAAAATGGTGTCTAAAGCGAGCCTTAACTCGTGTCTTACATTGAGCTCTATGATCCAGAGCAAGGTGATGAACAAGAGGTCAAAGGTGACGAACAGGCAGAAGGTCCTCCTCACGTCCGAGATGCACTTCTTCTCGCCGGCTTCGTACGACTCCACCCTTGCACAGATGGGCGTGGTGTTGGCAGACCCCGCCCCCCTGCCGGTCAGCCGTGAATCGGCGCTGCTGCTGCATCGGCTGTCCATCCCTGATGGCGCCTCCCGAGCGGGGCCGGCCCCGCCCACTGGTCAACAGAAGGTGGAGTCAGAGGGGGCGGGTCATTGGGGCAGGAAGCCAGGTGGAGTGGATGCAGACTCACTGGGTGGAGGTAAACAGTCACTGCATCTGCAGAAGGATGAAGCAGAAGGTCATCAATAAAAAAATGTAGTTTAAAGCTCCGCTGATCGTTCTTCATCGATCACTGCGTGTGATTTACCTTCAGTCAGCCGTAACTCAAGTTTTAAGGTCTTTCAGCGCTTTGTTTTGGTTGTATGGCGAGAACGAATATTAAACTTCAAAAGGACAAAAATCCTTTTGCTTGGCGAAAAACGCGTCGATATCGTGTTCACATCTTCTGGTGCTGCCTCTGTCAGTGCAGACGAACGATGAAAACGAGAACCTGCTCACAGTTTTTAAAGGAGCAGCATGAAGCAGTTCAAAGTCTGAAGACTGTCTCCAGAGAAATCTGAGGATTATTCATAGCAACGAGGTCACTGTCTGCATAGAGGAGCACAGAGGAGCGCTCTGAATGTTCAAGGTTCGTCAATACTGGTGCCGAACACACTACCGCAGGTGTGAGGACACCTGGCCTCATTAAGCTCACACACGATGTCTTTAAAGCGTCACTGCGCTGCTTTAACGGCCTCCACCGTCTGCTTTCTCTCGTGTTTTCAACTTCAAAACTACTGGAAAAAAAATCAGTGTGCTTGATTTCTTCTTTATCTCAAGAACGTCGTAGAAGCGCTGTTACAGGAGGCAGACAGTCGTGTTGTCTGGATGACGTGACCTTTGACCGTAACCTCCACAACACCAGCTGCTTTTTGGGAAGTGAAACTAATCGTTGTTTTTCACCAACTGTAAGTCGCTCCGGTACACGACAACATGGTTTTCATTTATTTACACTCGAGTGGGAAACCGGCTTCATCTCAATATTACTTTTAATCCTCACAATGCATCCGCTTTCAGCTCGCCATGACCTTAAACTCATCGCGAAACCTCCGTTAGAGGCAGTTAATAAATCACTTAAAAAGGCACAGAGCTGAAATTTAAGGTCATTCTTGAAACGGAAAATTTCCACCTTAAAAAGCAGCTTTAGCACACGTTGTTTTAGTAAAAGATTTGCTAACGATCCAGAGAAGACTGAGCAACAGGGGGCAGTTTCATGGGAAAGGAAGCCAATAAACCCACATACTGTCGCCATGAGTCACATCATTTACCGTCATTTCCCCTGAAACAAAGACCTTTTAAAAGCCTTTTATAACTACACCAGTCTAAACTGATCTGAAGTATTTCCATGACAAAAATTCAGCTTTTTTATTAGAGGTACTCCTCAAGTTAGTTAAGCTTATTCAGGAAATCTGACTAAAATCAGGATATCTTTGACGACAAATCAAATTCATTCAGTCGATTCAACACACACTAATTAGATCATAATGATTATGACATGTATTCACTAATAAAGCTTTAAAGTGGCTCAGAATGAGTCTCTCTAACTTCAGGCTGTGTTGTAGTTCAGGTGCACAGAACTAGAAACTGGTCAGTAGTCCACGTCTGATTTCAGACCTCATTTTCACATGTTTTTACCTCATTTTCACATGTTTTTGTGAGGAAGGGACTAAAGGGGATACCGCTTTATGAAACTGGTCCAACACTGAGTGAGAGCGCTGCAGCTGTGAAATGGGCTGTAACGAGATGCCCTTCAGCCGTTTGTGCACCGTCAACGAACGTCCACCGAAAGTGTTTCTGCCACTGACGGGCTCAGATTGTTCTTCTAAATGTCTGACGGCGTTACGGAGAGGATCCCTGAAGAGACGGAGCTTTTTGTTAAACAATAAGATCCTTTTTGTTTAACCAACAACAGCAAAACCAGACTCCACTTACAGAAACAGCCAGTTTATCATCGTAAAACTCGCTTCATTCAAACTGGACAAAAACTAAATAAATCTCACCAAAACCTTCTTGGCTTGTCTTCCTGGTTTTGGGAGTGGATGGTGGCTAACTAAAACACAGCAGGCATGTGTGTACTTCAGCCAATAAGCAACAAGAAAACCCTCAGAGAGGAGACTGAAGGCAAACGTCGACGTACCTTCATCTGCTGCAGTAACGGTCTGCAGCCAGCGGGGGGAGCTCCGCCTGCTCCCCTCGCTGTTGTTCATTGAAAGAGAAAGATTGTTTAGATTTGTGTCTGACTGCTTTCATCTTGAACCTCGACTGACTATCAGTCCCAGGATTTCCACTGATGAAGATGAATGCATTCATGCCGAAGAAGCCCTTTAAAACGTGAGTCCAAAGCACGTGTGTGACTGTGACTTTCATTTCCTGGGCCTGACTAATGACTGCAAGCCCCCTCCTCATAAAAAGTCATTAAAAACCATCCCGTTAATTAAACTAAATGCCGTTAAGCTGTCACACCTGTCAGTTTGCCTTCTTCCAGGTATGAATACAGCCACAAAAAACGCCCTGAAAATATCAGATTTTCTGTTCTGTCTACCAGTTTGTGTGTCCATAATAGAGGAAAACAAACTCAACATCGCACAGAAAAATCCTGCTAGAGTGCTCTTACATGTGTCCTTTTATTCTGATTATGGCTGATTTTTTGGGACTGCTGGTAAACCAGCATGTGTAAACATTTCCTGGTTTAAAGAAACTGCTTGATACAAACACTTCACATGTCTTCAGGTTTCTGACCACCGTCGTACACCTTCAACTCAAAATACACCGTTAGTTAGTCGATTAATGACAAAATCTGATGCTGAACAATGTAAATATGGATGGCTAACAAAGACCGGTTCTGAATTTGTACCAGTTCCTGCTTGGTTTGAACCACAATACTGAAGCGATCAACACATGAATGCCATTCATTCATTCCTTTCGAGTTTGCCTTTCAAGATTCAAGCTTTGCAAATGAGGATTTATTGCGTTCCTTTGTCACGTATGACAATAAGTGAAACATCTTTGGGATACTGTGATGATGGATATTTTCCACTTTGGGAAAACGTATGAACAAAAAAGAAATGACCAGTTGCAGGTGGAGGAGCCAAATCGAGCAGACTGGTAACTTAAACTGGGTTCATCCTCACCTCACCCATAAGTGACACAGGCTGCATGGATGCCACAGACTGTGGCCACATCAGCGCCAACAAATGATGAGAAACCTGCATGATGTCTGCTCTATATGCAAAGCTTTTAAGCAAACCCAGATGACACTTGACTGAAAGGGCTCAGCATGCGTGTGCGGTGCTGGCTGAGCCTCCTCTGCAGCTCTGAAGCCGGATCACTTCACCAAGTGTTGATGCTAATGTGACAGTGAGTTCAAATTCAAGCTGCACTGGATGAAGCTTCCCCTGCACCACTGTGGCAACTTGAACTTGCTGATGACAAACCGCAGCAGGAAACGCAAAGTGCAGCCCTGGCTCAGCAAAAAAGCCCGACCGGCCGAGCGGCGAGGAGGCCAACAACAACAGGACCGCTGCCGAACCCTTAGCACGCTCCTCAGCTGCTTACCCCGGCGTGCTAGCAAGTAACAAACACAAGGTGCTGAAATAAACCGAGACATACACCCGTGGTGCAGCTGTGACGCCGTCCGAGGACGTTAAAACACAACAGAGGTGTTTATCAGCATCGTTCAGTTCATTTGACAACTAGCTAGCCAGTTAGCTTAAAAGACGTGCGCTATAAACAGTTTGAAAAGCCGCCATAATGGCCGTTACCTTATAAACTCGCTCCTAAAGCCGTTTAATATCCTGAATCAACCCTCGGAAGGTTTCAGTCCGCAGGTTTCAAGCTCAACACAGCAGACGAGTCATCTGTTTCCCTTTCGTCTGCTCGGACAGGATGGAGGCAGACAGAATGTGAAAAAGCAGCGCGAAGGATTCTGGGATATGTAGTGTGGCGGCCATAATGGCGCTCAGCAGCTTTTGAGGGATTATATTTTTTTCTTTTTTGTCGTCATAACTTCAATCGAGACACATAGCACATAGATTTTGAAGCATATTTAATAAATAATATGCATGTAAAACAATCAGTCATCAATAAGATTAAAATGACAAGAAAAATATCATTAGAATAAAATGAAATAATAACTCACTTATTCAAACATTAACGCTTACCGGACAGTAGGCTACATGGAACCACCCGTCCACGTACTCGGTCTAGGTGTGTTTTGTGTGCACCTGTTTGGAACATTCCACAGGTAAACAGGGTCCACTTTGTGAACGCATGATTGGATAAAGGAGATTACATGGACTCAGAAACACTTTTTACTTTTGTTTTTATTCATGTTTTACACAAACTTTTTTGGATTTAGGGTTGCATCATCGTATGCTGTCACTGTCAACAAATACATGCCGTCACTGTATATAGATGTGTGTAAATGAATGTACTGTATGTAAGCGTCCACTCCACGCATATCCAGTCAATATTTATGTCTTTTGCAATATCTGGATTGTCTACAGTTTACAGAAAACTTACTCTATGTTGTTGATCATTGCTGCTTCTTATAAGCATATATACACCTACTTTTCCCACCTACTCGTGCAGGCCTGACTAACAGTCCTGTCTATTCTGTAACTTTATTTGTTCAGCTTTGCTATCCTCGTTCTACTTATTTACATGTGTCACATGTTGCTGTGATCGTCCAGAGTGGAGGCACTAGACGCTGGATGTTTGTGAGTGTTGGCCTCCATGGCTGAACAGACACAGGAAGGAGCTCCACCTGAAGAC
>JBBMOE010000150.1:0-132778 GCA_037975065.1 Chaetodon trifasciatus
TATATATATATATATATATGCAGCAGCCTATAAGCACTTCTTTTTATTGGGTGTTTATCATAAGAGCGGGGCTGCTGTTTGTGGACTGAAGTGTTGAAGTGAGTAAGTAAACAATTACACATCATGAAAAGAAATTAGGCAACAGAGGACAAACAGAGTTTTATTCAGTGATTTTTTTAATTATTTTTCCATATTGTAAAAACATGTTACAGTCTTCTAATTCTGGCCTAATAGCAGCCTTCCTGCTTACTGTGGTACTGCAGTAACCCCTGCAGTATTACAGTTTCTTAACTATTCCACACATTCACAGTGAAGCATAGCAGCAGAGCAGAAGCCACGATGACCGTGTCAATAAAATCTGAGATGTTTCACTACTTATATTTGAAATCTGGTGAAAAACTATGTCATGAAATTGAAGACTTCTCCTTTCACTGCTGGATGTTGTGGCGCTTGTGTGGTGTGATTGAGCGTCAGGCTGTGTCCATCTGCTGCACGGTCTCCTGTACAACCTCCAGCTTTAAGGGGACTACTTTCTCTGTGAGGACCGGTGTCGTGCCTGGACGGTATTTGTAGTTCATTTTCCTATGAGACAGATAGATAACATGATAATCACACTAACAACGACAGATTAAACATATTCACCTCTTGCTGAGAAGTGAATTTGATTTGCAGACGTGGTTCAACACAGAAAGCTGCCCAGAGAGCAGATCACGCTGGCCTACCTGTTGTCTCTGTACTCCGACTCCTGGTAGGGTCTGATGTAGTCCACTCCTTGTCTGGTGATGACGCAGATATCGATGTTGTTGCCTGAGCCGAGGTCACTCATGATCCCCGCGTGGATGGCAACACGCACCAGCTCCTTCGCCTTCTCCAGCTGAAAGAGTTGAGAGAAATCGGCGAAATGATGTTTGAGACGAGCAAACAGAGACAAACAGTACAGAAGATGCAGGAGAAGACTGAGGCCTTCATCAGTTTGGAAACGCATCTGCAGCAAATAACAAATGCCTTCACGCCTGTTCAGTTTTTCTATATGGTGACGCACACAATGCTCTAGAAGGAGGAGGAGAATTAATGTTTTTTAATGTTTATGTTTGCATAAGACAGAGGCTTATTATTCAATTTTAGCTGCCCACAAAAAGAAATACTTTTGTGATCATGTCTAAATGATCATCGTCACAACATGTAACAGCTGTCCAGGCGGCGCACCTCCAGGTCGGGTTTGTACCCGTCCTCTAGGATCCCAAGAGCAGCCAGATCACCAGAGCCTGCATGGACACAAAGAAAAGTCAGGTGAAACAGACTGGATGTAGTCTGAGAGTGAATTTAAATGGATGATGTAATTTATATTATATTTATAAATTATAGAGTACAGACTCATAATATAATAAAATAGATAAGATCTGGCTTTGATAGTTAATGAATCCATGTAAACTCTAGCATTTGCCGTGTGTGTGGTTTCTTTAAAACATACTTAATACAAACTGTGACACATTTGAAACATAAAGAACAAGATGGAGGTCACAGAAACTCCACCAGCAAAGAATTCGAGAAAAAGACGCCACATCAGCAGCGTGGCCAATGCTTGCAGAACAGTGTTATGTGACGTACCCATCGCAAGGTAAGGCACCTTAGTTACGCTCCCATATGGCCCCACTGTGTACAGGTGGTTCCCAGTGCAATCCACTCCTCCAAGTATAAGACTGGCACCGATCTGGCCGTGATACCTGAGGGCCGCGGAGATCGAAACACAGGAAGCCTGATGAATGCCGAGGTTTTCTAATTCACTGTGAGTTTAACTAAACTCTTCACGCTCCTCTACATGCGGGCCGTGTGAGTGTGGACCACAAACCTGTACAGCATGTCCTGCAGTATGTTGATGGCCATGACGACGCGAGGGTTCCTCCCGCTGTTCAGAGAGAAGATGGTGAGGTTGGAGGAGAGGAGCTCTGTGGTCTTCTCTGTATCTGCTGCTGTACCTGCTCCGCAACAACTACAGAGAGAGAGAGAGAGGGGAATCAGAGAAGGTGTGAGAGGAGATGGTTGGAACTCAGGAAACGAACTGTAAGGCCTTCTGGGGATGTGTAGGAGATCACAAGTGAAGAAGTAGGTTTCATGCAAAAGAGAATAACAATTCACAACCAAAAAATGGATCGACTGATAGACCCACAGACTGATAACGGTGAGGAGTATCTGAAGGTATCTCTGAGACTTACTATATATTTGGAGCAATGTAATGGATCTTGGAGCACATCTTGTCTGCCACCACTTCACTGGAGGTAGCTCTTGTGTCTGCTCCCAGCACCACCCCATCCTGCACCAACACAGATAAACATGGATACTAGTAACCAGTTTATTACACAAATTGCTCTTGGGCAAGGCATGAAAATCTCAGCTGGTCCAGTGGAGCTGCCCCGTCACCAGCTGTGGATGACTGAGCATGAACTGGGCAGCTCCCGTGTGGAAATGTTAGCATGAATGAGCATGAATAGTTCACTTCATCGTTTATGGACTGAAACATTCAAAGCCAGGTGTTTTGCTCCATCAGTGTTTTGAGTTTCCTCAGCTTTATACTCGCCTTGAACACAACTCCTGCTATCGTGGTGCCTGTTTTCAGAGGTTTGGGCGTCTGCCCTCCTTCAAAAAGACCCTCTAACGCAGCATTCCTAGAGAGAGGGATAGAAGAGGGGGGAACAGAGGAGGGTCACCTGGTGAATATATGTTACCCGTGAACACACCATCACCATATTGTTCCATTGATTCAACTGACAAACAAGCAGGAAAAAGTTGCTTTCACTTTTGATCCCGGCGAAAGCGCGGCGTAAGCGTCACTTTTATTTTATTCTCTGTCACTAGTGATACAGACTGCTGATCAGAAGACATTCAGAAGCTCCTACCTCGCTGCGTTGTCGAAATTAAAGCCAGCTGCAGGGGTTTCGAGGACATTTGATAGCGCCATCGCGGATCTTACCGTCGCTTCTCTGCGCGTCTCCGTGCGCCTGAGGTCGCTGTTCTGAGCGTCGCCTCTCCTTCTTCTCTTTCGATTTCGGATTGAAAATGGAGAAACGCTGCACTGACTCGCAAGTCAAAGGAGTCAGCACAGGGGTGAGTAAATCCGCACCGGTTCACTAGTATTTATCTACTTTATCTGCTCACAGCCTATTACGCGTGAGGTGGTCGATAATCGATTTAGCGAATGAACAAGTGATGCTGTTCCTGAAAACACAAAATGAAGTCACACCGACTGGACACTCCGCGTGTTTTACTGTCTGAAAGGTGCTTTTGTTAGTCCTGACCGAGTTTATTCGTCACATTTATACAAAAACTACGACCGGCTACACTTTCATTTTCAGTGAATAACTGCTCAAAACCATTCCTTCTCAGAACTGCAAATCCCAGAATTCATAGCTTTGTTCACGCTGAATGAATGAACATGGAGTTATATGGTATGCCTGTGATGCCCAGTGCTATATTTCTGTCATATCTCCTTCTCTCTCCTCCTTCAGACCACCATCCTGGCTGCCACCTTTGATGGAGGGGTCGTGATCGGCTCAGATTCCAGGGCTTCCATTGGAGGGTGAGGATGTTATGACGATAACACTGAGGATCTCTGTGATGTTAAACATGCAGAAGAGGGACTGCTTGAAAACATTCACTACCCAACAGTATATGAAGCCATACATACTCTCACTTACCTGACATTTAATGCAAGACTCTTATTAATTATGTCTTTTTACTTTCACTTAAGTTCGTCTGAATACTTCTTCCACCATTGATGAAGCTAGCAGTAATTGTTGGAAATAGGTCAATTATGTATGCCTGAGAGGTCTCTCTGCTTTGTTCATCAGAGAATATGTGTCATGTAAGACCATCAACAAGGTGATTCAGGTTCACGACCGGATCTTCTGCTGCATTGCTGGATCACTCGCAGATGCTCAGGCCGTCATCAAGGCTGCGAAGTTCCACCTGTCCTTCCACAGGTGCCACACACACACATATGAATGCAATGGCACATGTTACACACGTATGCACAAGGAGAAAGCATGTTTTCACATCATATTTCACATCGAAATTATTATTTTGTTAACTCCACATTTGGTTATGTTCCACCAAAAGCATTTAGTCATGTTAGAGTCAAAGTGTCTTTTGTTTCTAAAAGCACAGACTCTCAAATTTGACTCTCCCTGATCTTTCTTGATCCATAGTGTCCAGATGGAGACGCCTCCTCTGGTGATATCAGCAGCATCTGTGCTGAAAGAACTGTGTTACCAAAACAAAGAGGAGCTCCAGGCCGGCTTCCTCACGGCAGGCTGGGACAGGAAGAAAGGGCCACAGGTAGGAAGCGTTTCTGAAGACAGTGAAACATCAGAGAAGCAGTGACGGTGATGATACATGGGGAGTGAATCTGCTGCGTACAGCTGCATTGCTGATAGTCTCCATCCTGCTCCAGGTGTACGTCGTGTCTCTAGGCGGGATGTTGGTCAGGCAGCCGGTCACCATCGGAGGCTCAGGCAGCACTTACATCTACGGCTACGTGGACGCCAAATACAAACCCAACATGAGCAAAGAGGAATGCCTACAGTTTGCCACTAATGGTACTCTTTGTTTTATTGTTTACTGTCCGACTCGTGTGGCCAAACTTAAACATGTTTGTGTTTGTTTTGTCCGGAGGTTCAGGTCAGGATTTGAAATGTGGTGTCTGCATATGTGTGCTTGTTCAGCTTCTGTATTTCCCTGCTGACTGTCCCTGTCTGCCTCCCCCTCTGCCTTCCCCCCTCCCCCCTCACAGCTCTCGCTCTGGCCATGGGCAGAGACAACGTCAGCGGGGGCGTGGCTCACCTGGTGGTGATCACGGAAGCGGGGGTGGAGCATGTGGTGGTACCTGGTGACAAGCTGCCGAAGTTCCATGACGAGTGACCACCTTTGAACGACCAATGCTTTTTTTATGTGTGTTATTGTCATGAAGCCACAGTTTCATCACTATTTTGCTCTAACAAATCACACACATACGAAGAACAAGTCAGACACTTGAAAACCGAGTTAGTTGGCTGCTAATAAAAATGTGGAAACAACGGTGCAACAACTGATTAGTCTTTATCACCGTAAGATGCTGGCTGGTTTATACAAAGTCATAATAATTCCATTAAAAGAAACCATCATTATTAAACACTTTAAAAGAGGCTTAAAGTGTATCTGCCTATTTCGTGTCTAGATCACGTGATGTGCAGTTTTTTTATGTATGGAAATATGAGACATAAGAATAAATATTTTCTGAAACCTTGCTCATTCTTTGAGTCCTGTGCTTCAAAATGTCTCCACTGATTTGTGAAATGTGCGCACACTCAGGCAAAGCTGCGACGCGTTCACGGCTCTTTGCAGAGGAGGGACATTTTAACTTTCAATTTCGATTGAACTCAGGAAAACATGGAGTCCGCCTGATGTGTGATTGCAGAATTGGTTAGCTAAACCAAACGAAAAGAGTTTTAAAGCTAGACGGGAGGTTTCCGACATCAAGAAAACAATATTAAACCGGAACTGATCGGCTGGACGCTTCGGTTTACGCCTGGTGTCGCCTTCACTTCCCTGGCGGACAGACACGGTCGTTGTGGTCGTTAGCGGACTCACTGCAGCGCCTCAACATGTTGGAGGAGACCGGGCCGGAGTGGTTGTCTGAGGAGGTGAAAACCGGAGTGAGTATGAGACTTAGCACCTCTTTGAGAGACTTGTGACCTCTTGATGCGCGCTGCGCTGAAAACTTGGAGCTCAAAGCTTGATCACACTCGGGTAGAATGACTTCTAAACATCCATTGCTTTGACTTCTCTTTATAGACAACCATCATTGCCATCGAGTTTAATGGAGGAGTCGTCCTCGGGTCTGATTCCCGAGTGTCTGCAGGGTGAGTTAGTGCGTGAGTGCGCGCATGTGTTTTCCATGCACTGTGTATTCTGCCTGCGTAATACTGCAAAAATACTTAATCTTCATGAACACACCAGTGTATGTCCTCTTCCTCTATGTAATAACAATAATGATAATAAACCTTGTGTTATTTGTTTGACACCTTTCACACAAGAAGTGCAGCTCAAAGTGCTTCATAACAAAGAAATCTCATTCACCAAGTGCTTCACTTGATCATCTGCGTAAAATTCTCCACCCCATAATCACACACTCCCTCTTCTTCCGTCCATCCAGGCAATCGGTGGTGAACAGGGTGATGAACAAGCTGTCTCCCCTGCATGACAAGATCTACTGCGCTCTCTCAGGCTCTGCAGCGGACGCTCAGACCATCGCTGAGATCGTCAACTACCAGCTAGATGTTCACAGGTAAAACATGCTGACAGTGAGTGAAATCTTTAGTCTTTAAAGACATTTAACACTCATCACCAAGTTTCAGCTGCTGGAAGCTTAAATCCAAAGACATCAGTATCGCACTGGTCTTCAAATGTCCATGAGTCAAAAGCACAACAAGCTTTTCTTTTGCAGACATCCTCTGTTAAAGCATGTTTACATGTTGATTGACTTTTTGTCCATTTAGAATCAATAGAACAAACACTTGAGAAAGAAAATGACACAACAGTGTCTGGAAGAAGAAATTTAACAAGCAAAAAATTAAATATGAGTAAGTAAATACTGTATATTCTATATATGTATATGTGTGATACAAATCGCAAGCTAAGATAAGATAAGATAAACCTTTATTAATCCCACAGTGCAGTGTGTTTGGCTTGTGGCAGGTAGAAATGAGCTGGTTTCCACACATCTACTGGAGCATCTTCAGGGTTGTGTGTAACAACCACATTTGATCTTCTTCTCTGGTCAGTATTGAGATAGGCGAGGACCCGCAGGTTCGCTCAGCCGCCACTCTGGTGAGGAACATCTCATACAAGTACAAGGAGGAGCTGTCAGCGCATCTCATCGTGGCCGGCTGGGACAGAAGAGACGGAGGACAGGTCAGTAAACTCTGCAGTCTGGAGAGAAGAGAGCCGAGCTTTCAGCAAGAAATGTTAGTGAGGCCAAATGAATGTTTCTGCAGCTTCTTCTGGCTTGAACTTGCCAACCAACACACTTGATATTACAGGTGTCCGTACATGATGACCTCTCTCACTCCCCTCTTCCTGTGCCCTTTGACCTCTCCCAGGTGTTTGCAACCCTGAACGGTCTCCTGACAAGGCAGCCCTTTGCAGTCGGTGGCTCCGGCAGCTCATATGTTTACGGGTTTGTTGATGCTGAGTATCGCAGAGGCATGAGCAAGAAGGAGTGCCAGCAGTTTGTTTTCAACAGTAAGTTTATTTTCATGAAAAGCTTTTTTTTTGTTGTCAGATTGTGAAAGGATGGTGAAACAGACATTTTCTGCTTCTTGTGCTGAACAATCTGCTACTACTCTCACCTCATTTCACCTCCAGCTGCTCTGTGCATTACAGTATTTTGTCTGACAGAAGTCAAATCATTCAGCTCAGTCTCCTCACCTGTCTCACTCCTCTCTTCTTGTCTTTCTCTCTCTCGTAGCTCTCTCTTTGGCAATGAGTCGCGACGGCTCCAGCGGCGGCGTGGCCTATGTCGTCACCATTGATGAGCACAGCACAGAGGAGAAAGTCATTCTAGGAAATGACTTACCCACCTTCTTTGATCAGTGATCAATACATAGTTTTCTCATCTCCAGTCTGCCCAGACACTGTTGTGCAGGATGCTATTAGGTATTTGTTTTTTGATTAAAGAAAGCATCACACACACACTTTTTTTTGGTGCAGCTGTCAGCTATTCAACTGTCGAGTAATTCAGCTGTAATCTAAAAAATATTGGACAAGAATACTTTCACTAACTTTTAATAAAAGCACAAAATCCTTGCCTTGCTCTTTAATTCCTAATTAAGATATTTCAGGTGTAATATCAGGTAGCCTTATAAGATAAAAGCTGCTGGCACCCTCAGATCATCAGCTGGTCACGTTTGTGGCTTTAAAATATAACCAGGAAGAAGTTTACTTTTACTGGTTCAGTCCCACCAGAGGGATGATGGTAAGCAGCCACTTCCTTCTCTTAAACTTGTAAAAGACTCCATACTCAGTCACTAAGGCTGCCACATGGCATGCCAGTTTATGTTTTAATGGGCTTGAGCAGCAGAGTAAATGGATGTACCTGCTTTTGACAAAACCTGACCCTCTGACAGTCCTTTAGCTTCTCCCAGTCCAACAGAAACACTCACACACTTCCTACACGAGCAGCAGCGGTTGTCTGCGTCGGTTATTCAGCCTCACAAACGTACCAGCTAAAAGTGGAAGTCAGATTTGTTGCACCGCCACAGGATGAGCGTCACCCATTGTATTCAGATATCTTCTATTGGTTTTCACACATATTAAACAATCACAGTAGCACTGAATGCTGCAAAATAAGATAAATGTAACAATAAAGAAAGGAGTGGGGTGAGACTAGATGAGGATGCCTGGTTGATGGTTGGCTACATGATTTCGACTGGACATGGTGAAAAGTCTGCCTCTGCTCATGCAGTTTTTTGAATATGATCTATCATTGTGCATAAACTCACAATAAGTCCCACACATGCTTTAAAGTCAATTATGTGAAAAATAAAGTAAAATAAAAGCTCTGTGTTGAAAGATTTATTTCTGGACTGCTCTTGTTTTACAACAAACCATCCTTTTATAAGACAGCTCCTTTATCTGACTCCTCTCACTGACACTGCACCTTATCACTGGAGTTTCCACTAGGATGAAGATGGAGTTTAGCTAGGATGAGGATGATGATGGTGATGATAACTATTAGAAATAAATCACGTGTGTACCCACTCAGTTTAACTATCTAGCACTGTCCATCCTCGGATGCGCTCTGCAGTCGGGGTTTCTGTGAAATCCTGCTCGTGGCAGAAAATGAAACTGAAAGTGGATGAAAACTAAAACACGGGTACCTCGACAGAGCAGTCATATGAGGACGGTTGTCGGTGTGAAATGGCGGGCAACGCGGCAATAATCAGGAAAGTCGTTGCTTTAATTGTAGCACTTTGCGTCGACCTGTCTTTGTTTTACGCGTCGGGTTTTGTGGCCACTCGCAGCGTCTTTGGACATCTTGCGCGTCTCTGGGTATGTGCGGCTCTGCGGTGCTTGGCACTAACTGCTGTAACTCTGTTCAGCCTCGGGGACCTTAAACCGTCGCTGATTCGTTTTATAGCGACTCACAGTGTGCTGCCCGCGGTGTTTGAGACCGGCACCGAGGCGCTCTTCCATGAGGAGACCCAATGCGGCTTCCAGGCGGATGTGCGCTGCTGGCTGATGTGCGCCGGAGCGTCGCTGGCTGCTGCACTGTTTTGGGAGATCACCATCCCGGACAGCGACGATGCGGCCGCCGGTGAAGAGAAGCAGCAGAAATCCAGAGAGCTGTTCATGAGGGTCCTGTACCTGTACAAACCCTTCTATCAGCTGGTACTTGGAGGCCTTGTGTTCTTGTCGTTGGCCGTCGTCTGTAAGTGCGGCAGATGAAGATGATGATGATAATCTAATGTTGATTTGCCTTGCTGATGGTTCTTCTCTTTGAATGTGTGTGTTTATGTGTATCTGTGTGTGTCTTCTCAGGTGAGATGTGCATCCCGTACTACACCGGAAGGGTCATTGACATCCTCGGCGGTCAGTACCAGCCGAACGAATTCATATCTGCGCTCCTCCTCATGGGCCTGTACTCTCTGGGAAGGTATGGGACAGTCTTTCCACCACATTCGTCCATCAGCATGTTTCTGTGGCTCATAGGTAATATCTCACTGGCTTTGTCTTTGATTGGTTGATTAGCTCTGTGGGTGCCGGCTGCAGAGGGGGTCTCTTACTTTGTGCCATCAGCGCCTACACATGCAGAGTGAAAGTCAAGCTGTTTGAGGCATTGACCAGACAGGAAATCGGATTCTTTGAGACCATAAAGACAGGTAAAGCTCTCATAATACAACATGCTCAATAATTTCTGAGTGCACGTGAAGGACAGAATAAGTCAGGTCAAGGCTGGACATTGCATGTGTAAGACGGGACAGGACAGGACAGGACAGGACAGGACAAGGCCAGACATCATGACAGAAGATGATTTCTAAATTTTCTGTGCAGGTGAAATCACCTCCAGGTTGTCCAAGGACACCAACTTGATGGGAAGAACAGTGTGTCTGAATGTCAATGTGCTGCTGAGGACATTCATCAAGACACTGGGCATGATCTCCCTGATGATGAACCTCTCGTGGAAGCTCACATTCCTCGTACTGATGGAGACTCCCATCACCGGCCTCATTCAGAACATCTACGACACCCACTACCAGGTAAAAACAGGCTCATAAGAGATGCTGAATTAACATTGAGATCCACACACTCCTGTCATCATTGGAAGTGAAGCAAACCTTCATTTAAAATAATTTAGCAGCTCTGTCCTCATGTCTTTCAAAACACAAGTGGCACTCAGAAAGGCGTCTGAGCTGTATTGCTGTCTGGTGTAACCATGAAGTTTAGAATTACACTTCAGTGTCTGTAATGCCAACATTTGTTTTTTAGATGTTTAATCAAACGATCATAGAAAAAATAAAAGTCCTTCTTCTTTATTTCTTCCTCAGAGGCTGTCCATCGCAGTGCAGGACTCAATGGCTCTGGCGAACGATGCTGCGAATGAGGCAGTGTCCAGTATCCGTGTGGTACGGAGCTTTAACACCGAAAAACACGAGGCGCGCCGCTATGACGAGCGCCTGATGGACACGCACATTCTCAAGACCCGCCGGGACACTGTCAGGGCTGTTTACCTGCTGGCACGGAGGGTCAGAAGTTTGGCATTTTTCGTAGAAATGTGGTTTTTGGAGATCACGAGGCATTGAGCACATCATTGCTTATCACCTTCTTTGATTTTCTTCCTCTGTGTGTGTGTGTGTGTGTGTGTGTGTGTGTGTGTGTGTCTGCAGTTGACAGGGTTGGCCATGCAGGTCTTCATGTTGTACTACGGCAGGCTGTTCATCCAGAGTGGACAGATGACCGCTGGCAACCTGGTTTCCTTCATCCTCTACCAGTCGCACCTCGGAGACGACATCAGGGTATCCCATAATACTCTGATGTGATTACAAGTGCTAAACTTTAAGTTAGCTCAGAGACAGTTTAGCAAGGCGAGGCAAGCTGTATTTATGTGGCATTTTTCATACAAAAGGAAGGGGTCAATGTATGTTTGATGTGTTTACAAAAACATGTATTTAGCAAACTGCAGCTCTGACTCTCTGAATGAAAATGTGTTATTAAGCAATCAGTTTTTCGATTGCCGTCTTCCAGACACTCACCTACATCTTTGGCGACATGCTGAACTCAGTGGGGGCTGCTGGGAAAGTGTTTGAGTACCTGGACCGGAAACCTCAGGTCAGCACAGAGGGGACACTCAAACCTGACCAGCTGAGAGGACACATCAGCTTCCGCCATCTCAGCTTCGCCTATCCTGCGTACCCCAGCAAAACGGTGCTGCAGGTGAGGCCCAGCGGCAGGCAGTCATGCGGGAGTGTGGTTTCAGTTCATGAAAAGAAATCTTGAAATCTGTCTGATAAATTAAAATTTTATGGATGAACCTCTTCATGTGGAACTGTGAAACTGTGTTATTACAATCATTGTTATCTCCCTGCTTCAGGACATTTCTCTGGAGCTGAAGGCAGGTCAGATGACGGCTCTGGTGGGTCCGTCTGGAGGAGGAAAAAGCACCTGCGTGAGTCTGCTGCAGCGATTCTATGAGCCACAGGATGGAGAGATCCTGTTGGACGATGAAGCACTGAAATCCTACGACCACCGTTTCCTCCACAAGAAGGTAACGCACAAGATGACGCACACCAATCTTTGATGGGAGCTCCTGTCTCAGAGAAACCCTGTCTGATATCTGGATTGACTAGATATAAAGTTAATTTTCTAAAAACACTTGAGTGTGAATTTTACTTTTATATAATAACTTGTGCTGTCAATCGATTAAAATATTTTATCGCGATTAATCTCATGAATGTCATCGATAACTCGCGATTAATCGCAAATTAATCGCACATTTTTGTCTATTGTAAATGTCCCATTAATTATCATTTTAATGCTCTCATCAAAATGGAAAAGTGGATAGGCTTGCTTTGTGCAAATTGTTTTTATTGAAAACAACGTGTAGTGTTTTATTTCACACTAACATTCTCACTTTGAGCACTCATTCACATCTGAAGCAAAATCTCATACAATTTAACACTGTCAATAAACAGATGACAAAAAAATAAATACTTGGTTAAAAAAGCCCTTCAACAACCCTTTCTAAGGGATCAAAACAGGGTGATACAAGATAAAGTTACAAAGTGCACATCACTGTAAACTAGGACTCAGTCTAAAGTGCATTTAAACCAGGGATTTCTCAAGTTTCCTTTGAACATAATAGCAAACTAAACTTTCCATTCAGAATCTTGTTCGCATCCATTTCGGCACTTCGCGCTTCACATCCACACAAACCAGTAGCCTACTCTTTGACAGCTAGCGAGCGGGCAAGACCAAACGTGCGTGGGGCGTGCCTATTGTTTTGTGTCCGGTTTACAATCGGATCCTGTAGTTTTCCTAACGTGACTAGCAGTGGCCACAGCTTATAAAAAACTACAAGTTCACTAGGTCACAAAGAGCGTTAATCTTGCAGTAAAAAAATTATGTTAAAATTGATTTGCATTAACGCGTTAATAACATGATATTTTTGACAGCACTAATAATAACACAAGTGTGTTTAACAGCTTGTGGTGGTGAACCAGGAGCCCGTGCTCTTCTCTGGCTCAATCAGAGACAACATCGCCTACGGGCTTGCTGACTGCTCATTGGACGAGATCCAGGAAGCAGCTCGCAAAGCCAACGCCCACGGCTTCATCGAGCAGTTGGAGAAAGGCTACGACACAGGTGAGCTCTTTCATCGTCCTTCATGCTGTTTTACGTGGCTGAGTGTCTGCATGTACACAGAAACCTGCTTTGGAAGAATAAGGGATGAAAATATTATTGCAGAGCAATGGATGGAAAATGTTTTCATTTTTTCTATTTATTTTAAACATTTGCTGTGGGTAAATGTGCACTATAAAACCCAAATATACACATATAATACACCTCTAGTATTTGAGCTTTCAGATCCTCGTATCTCTCTGCGTTGGGTTTGTTTTTGAGATTTCTCACCTTGAACCTTGTTCTGTTTTTTGTAATGTCCACTTCTCAGAGGTGGGCGAGGGCGGCGGCCAGTTGTCCAAGAGCGAGCGGCAGCGGATCGCCATTGCTCGAGCTCTGGTCAGACAGCCACAGGTCCTCATTCTGGATGAAATAACCAGCTCTCTGGACACTGAGAGTGAAAATAAGGTACGTCACAACTGTCCAATCAGATCTGACTGAGCACATACAGTCAGTATTTCATAGATATACAGAGGAAGAGCTGCACAAGTGTGAAAATGTGCTCATTGCTCAGTTTATCGATAAGAAATGAACTGATAAAACCAAAGAATATAAAGAATACAAGTTTGTAGTCGGATAATGAAGACCAAAGTGACAGAGATTAAATCCTCACACATTTTTACTGCTGAGCTCAAAACTCAAAAAGAACAAAAACAGCAAAAAAATAATTTGCGTCTGAAAAGATTCATGCGCAGTGTTTTCTGCACCCGCAGAGTGCTAAACTGCACATGTTGACTCTGATCCTGCTACATGTGGGTAGCTGCATAGCAGAATGTGCAGCATGTGGCAAATTGGGCCTGTCAGTGATACACGCCAAATCTTTCACTGCTTCATAGAAAAGGAAAACATATTCATAATAAACTGCATTTTTTAATGACAGATCTTGAAGAAATATGAGCTAAGTATCTGATAAATAACATGATTTATCCTTTTTTTTAACAACATCCTGGTCCTGCTGGCATGCTCTGTGTGCTCACTCATCCAGTTTTTTATTCTTTAATAAACCAAAGTATTTCTGAAATCATGTAAGTGAGCTTGGTAAATATTTTATGTTCATTCTTTTTTTTTTTATGTGAAGCAGTTGTTGCTTGTGATCCCTTTGTTATAAAGCACCTTGAGCTGCAATTGATGAAAGGTGTTATTATTATTATTATTGTTATTATTATTATTGTCCTTTAGCTCCACTTCCACCTAAAAACAGGGATGATGTTGGTCATCAGATAACTTGATAAATGTTTCTGTCATTGACTCCGCACAGGTTCAGCAGGCCCTGGCTAGTTGTCCCAACCAGACCGTGCTGGTGATCGCTCACAGGCTGAAGACCATCGAGAAGGCCGATCAGATCGTGGTGATCGGCGGTGGCAGAGTTCAGGAGCGAGGGACTCACCGGGAGCTGATGGACAAGAAGGGAGGCTACTACAAACTGAGGGAGAAGCTCTTCACTGAGGGAAGCTCACCGCAGTGACAAACGACTGAGCTGACGTCTGCTCTGTGTGGCTGTGCTGCGTGCCGCTGATGCTAACCTGATAAAAATGTGAGAGAACAAGGCGGAGTTTATGTAAATATTTTGTATAAATACTGAAAATGAATGGCTTTTTTGGAAATGTCTGTATTTTAAAATGTGCACCTTCACACCTCTTATAATGTACATCTGTTCTTATTTATTTTACAGATGCTTGAACTTAAATTTGGTACTGTAAACTAAGTCTGTTCAATCTATGTGTGATCTTTTTCTGATGGATATTTCTCCGTTCTGTGATTTTTCCATTTCATGTCCTGGTGTTTGGTAAAGATTAATAGAAGTTTGACATAACAGATGATAAACGAGTGGCCAAAGGTTGCTTTATCGCCCATATTAAACATTGATCAAGAGCATCATGGGTCACAGATCAGAGCCGATGATCTGAGCTGACATCAGTCAAACTGTATGTGAATGATGGATTGTTCTTCTTTTCTTCTGTCACGTCTTTATTAAATCCTTTCACCAAACACATTTGTTCAAGTGATGTAAATTAAAGATCCAATAAACATAAAGAAAAATGCATTGATCAGATTTGTTCCACACTGAGTAAAGAGTTAATTACATGGTTTTCTTGAATGTCAGTACAAGCATGCAGTGATAATACAGCGCAGGATTTGATGCTCTGTATGTGAGAGCGTGTTTAGCTTTTAATCGCAGTGGAAATTCTGTGTTTGTAGGTTTTGTACAAATCCATCATTCATGCTGTACAGCGGGATGAAAAGAAGAGTCACATCACTCAAAAATGACTAAAAGTTAGCTGCTTCAAGTATTACTGAGCAGCCAGTTATGAATTTGAGGCCTTTCTTTCGTTTTTCTAATCGCACATCAGTGTCTGTTGAGTCTTGTATTTCTGGTTTTAAGACACTTGACTGTGCGGTATGAAAGAGGTTGGGTTTTATTGTTTGAGCTGACCTGGAAAGTCCCTGTTAACAATGTCTTTTTTTTTAGCACTGATACTTTTTGGAAAGTTGCCTGGTGACATGCGTCAAAGCACCAACCCCCTCTATCGACAAAGATCAGGCTCAGCACGGGCAGCGATGTCACCATTTTGTCAGGGCGTCTGTGCCTCCACAAAATGGCGCCTGAAGTCAGAGAAGTTTGTTTCTCGTGATTTTAAAGACATTCAGTACATGTTCTGGTTTTGTACATCTGAGTGATTTGTAAAAATGTGGGGATATGACATGGAGACCCAAACTGCAGGAGGGAGCTGCATAATTTACATTTTGGTTTGAAGGATATGCCACAAAACCAGCTCTATGTATTACTTTCCAGTATATTTACAACCTGTCAAGTTCGAGAATTGTTTGTCACATAACTGACGTGAACTCAAGCGGAGCAAGAGCAGCTGAAATCATTTACTTGGTTAGAGTTTAAAGAGTTTGGCAACACGCAATTAGTCCACGAGGGCAAAGTGAGCAGGCAAAAGGCCAGTAAACAGGCTGGATCACCAAGACTGAATGGTAGATGATCTGACAGATAACTGCGTAAGAGGGCTGTATATATGAGAGTTTATACGCAGGGGAGATCATGGGGGAAAGGGGAAAAGGTGACGGCAGGAACACACTGAGGGTAACCACAGAGCATTATGTTAAAGACTAGAAAAAAAAGGAAAAAGAGCAAAAATGTGCAAAATCAAGTAGCTGCTGTGACAATAACGTTCTCCTGTGTGGTCTACGAAGTCAAACTGGTATGGTATGGTTGGTATGCAAATGTCTCCTCAGTGGATTCACCTGTTGGCACTGTTGGCGCTGATTCGGATGAACTGATAAAATGCGTGGCGGTCCGGCTGAGAACGAACGTATTTCTCGTTGCCCTGGCAGTTTGGAGACGTGCTGTTTGCATCAGTGACTCATCACTAAACTTGGCTGCCTCCCATCAGCAATAGCGTGCTGCTGGCTGGTTACAAAAGCACGAGGGCACAAAGTGGAAGAGCTCATGCCGAACGTTGCCGCCATCTTAGGGCGAGTCCTTCAACCACCTGAATGCAAAATGGCTGACGGCGTGCGTAGAAAGTTATAAAATTAAGGCAAATTAAAGATGATTTATAAACCAAGCAGTTGTGCCTATCACTGTGGTGGGACAGGAAGTAGTCATGTGCACCCTCAAACCTGGATGTGCACCTGTGTATACTATATATGCATGTGTGTCTGTGTGCCAAGCAGCTTTTGTCTAACCAGTTCTGCACCATAACACCGCACCACGCCACCGTGCTGGAAAGTCCCGTCTCTTCTCTCTTTCACTTTCTTTTCTGTCTCTGTGTTTTCTGCGCCACTCCCGGGTGACCGAAAGCATTCTGCTTGTGCCACATTTTTAGGTATGCAGCTTGTGTTGATTGTTTACAGCAGCTGCCACAGTGATGCATTTGATTTGATATGTACAATAAATCTACCACACAGCGAGTCATACGGCAAGAACGGAGCGTGTGCATGTTCCTCTGTAGTGTCTCCTTTAACGTTTAAAGGCTGATTTGGTTTGGTAGCCCTCATCGATCACACACAGGAGGCTGCTGATGAAGATACATTGACCTGAGTGTCTGTTCAATTACAGGATATCTTTTCTGTCCACCAGATCTGACAGAATACTTCAAACCAGGTTTTATCAGAACCAAAGAGCCTGCTGCTAACATGGGGGGATGAAAGAAGTACTCCTTTACTTTCCTTTCCTTTACTTCAATAAAAGTACAAATACAAAAGTGTGAAAGCACTACATTCTAAGCAAAGTCCCTCATTGGCTCAGGAATAATTCTAAAAGTACAGAAGTATAATTAGTACTTAAAGTATCAAAGTAAACATATTTGTTTTATACAGGACGTTGTTAGATTACTCGTGCTGATTCATCAATGTGTAATTAGCATTTTACTGCTGTAGCTGCTGGAGGTCAAGCTAGTTTCGGCTATCTCACGTACAGTTGGGTACTTTAACCACGTTAGAAGTTAAGAGTGGAGATCACTTCTTCTGCCTGCTCAAAGTCAATCTGAACGACCTCAAGAGGCCTCAACTTGACACTGTTTTAGTGTCAGGTGTCACAAGAGAAAAGATTGGAAACAAGAGGTTTAATCTTTAACAATGAATTAAATTTCATAAAGTGATGTATCTGCTTAATATACTGTGTAATAGTATCTGTAAAGCACTGAAGCAACCATAAATATAAATGCAAATGTAGTGAAGCAGCGTAAAATGCACATTAAAATTGTAAATGTGCTTTCCACCACTGCCAGTAAATACCTTTAATTAGGTCAGGTGTGCAACAGAAGCAAAGTCATAACTTTTAAAAACGTGAAGCTGACTGTATATTTTGTGACGTGTTTTTGATCTCACTTCAGTTAGTTAGCTAACAATAGTTAACAATCAGGGGCGTCAGGCGGCATGAAAGAGAGGGCTGAGCGTACACGAGGGCCCGCGAAGATACTCGGCCGAGCGGCCGTGGATCTGGGAGGCCCCAGCCAACAATGACACAGAGGAACTGAACTCCAAATCAAAAGTGAGCCACTTCAAGAGGAAACGGAGTCACTTGACAGATTAGCTTTACCATAACATCATACTCTTAAAACCAAAAGTAATGAAAAGAAGGAAGAGGCGCAGCGTGACACACAACAGAAACGACACCGATGTAGCTTCTTCTCCACACCTCATTTCTTTTTGTTTGACAGATGTGGGAGAATTGATTAACTGACGGGAGAATATTAACATAAAGTCTGAACAAAAAAGATCGGTGAATGTAATGACGTTGGAGAATAAAGCGATTTGTATACGTCATGCAATAATATTTTGGATGACAGCACATAACTCCTCTGTGCAGTCAGTTTAAACTTATTGTTTCATCGCAGGTAAACCCCCAGTCTTTTTGTGAATCCCCTAACTTTCCCTAGGGAGTGTGGCAACATTTACTGCAGCACAAGTCAGAGCAGAGGCATCAAGCAGTTAATGTGTGGTTTCCTCACTTAATGTTAAAAAAAAACGATCAAACACAGGACTCATGATCAGTTCAGGGAAGTCCCAGTTTATGATCAAAACTACACGAACTGATGGGCGGACAGAAACTGAGCTTACGTCAGCCAAAAAGGCCTTTCATCCAGTGTAACAGCGCCCCAGCTGGTTTTATTGGGCACATTTACCAACAGCCATGTGATTTCCTGGAAACAGTCAGCCTGGCAGACTGGTTTAAGGTGGGGAATCTCAGCTAAAGATGAAAACAGTTCCTTTGACTGCCATCTAGTGACAAACGTCTGCAGTTTTCAGCTGCTGGACAGTCACTCTCACCACCACATTACTCTCTTATACACAGACAGCTTAACAGGGATTCAGAGGTTTAAGCTTAGACCAGAACAGCCAGATTCAGGGTCTCTAGCGGTACGGCGGGAGGGTGACATCATTTACTAAAAACTGAGCTGTGACAAAGAGCGTTTGTAAGATCTCAAGCACTTTCACCAAGTCAACCAGCAACCGTGTGACTTCCTGTAAGTCACTGTCTTTGCTGGAGATACAAATAATAGATGCTGAGTGCCCCCAAGTGGAACAAAATAAGAAATGATGTGCCGTAATAACAGAACAGAACAGACATGAAAACTTAAAAGAAATTCAAAATAGAATCAATATATATGTACATTATATACAAAAGTGTATAAGAAAAAAGTTGCCTTTAGAAGGATGACTCAGTTTGTCAAATGGAATTTTTTGTTTTGCACCTGGTAGGATATGGATAATAAAATACAGTGTTTTATACTATTGCACAGTAGAAACTATATAAAAAACAGTAATTTTGCACAAGCTATTTAATCTAAGCACTTTGTGATGCATTTTGTCCGTGAATTCTGCTATATAAATAACATTTCTTATCACTATTATTGCCTGAACTGCCCTTATTTAAAGGCATAGCTTCACACTTTTTCAAGTCTATCTTAAAACAATAGTCATGTTTGTCATATTAACATTAAAACAGCTGTAATTCACCCTGTTCCCGCCAGCCATTACAAAATCCTTGGTTCGTTTGATGTGCTTTCCATGTAACTGATGCAGGACAAAGTCCAAAGACCTTGTTCTGTGTAAAAACAGTTGATCTGAACCTAATATGAAAAGCAAGTTTAGTCACACAAGTTTAGTACTAAACTTTGTGCTAAAAGGACTTTGGAAGCCGTAACAGTGTCCCAGAGTGTCATAATGCGTCATGCAAAAATTACATAAATAAAAATACATAATAAAATATTATTTTATCACACTTAAAATCATTTTGAGCTTTAATTTGAAAAGTTAGAGTTAAAATCATGTTTTTGTAATTTTTTTCTGGCCACATGGTGACAGATAACTTATGACACATTAGTTTAAAGAGCACTGCATAAACACTGGCACTGTTCTGCATGCTCAGCATCAAACTATGATGACAGGCCTCCACTGTTCAGCTGCTTTGGGTTACAGACCCACACCAACAGCGCTGATGCAGAACAAATACACGTTCACGTTTTACATCATCATTTACATCATTTAGATTAACTGCAGGCAATACAGTCACATGTAACTTTTGGCTGCATGTAGTTTCTTCTAAAACGTCA
This sequence comes from Chaetodon trifasciatus, assembly GCA_037975065.1. NCBI lineage: Eukaryota > Metazoa > Chordata > Actinopteri > Chaetodontiformes > Chaetodontidae > Chaetodon > Chaetodon trifasciatus. The sequence continues at coordinate 19,998 of JBBMOE010000150.1, forward strand.
GTTTCTTTTTTGTGATGTTGAACTTTACAACCACCAGATGGCGACATAACACAACATACATCCATAACCTGGACTGTAGTAGCCTGGAGTGGTCGATAGATGGCACATTCAAATATCAGTCCAGCCTGGTGAGTCACTGGATTTTAGGTCTCATATTCACCTGCTGCTGGAAAGGAAAAGTGTGTGTGTGTGTGTGTGTGTGTGTGTGTGTGTGTGTGTGTGTGTGTGTGTGTGTGTGTGTAGTATTCCTGTAAAAGCATATTACAGCAGATATGATGTAACCCCTTTTCTATAACACCTGGGCAGATGTTCTTTCCCCATGCTGTCACTAATTAGGACTAATCCCCGAAAACAAGATCATCCTTGATTAAAAGCAATCTTAATTCCAGGACGAGGTTTCAGATCATCTGTTTTCGCGGAAGCAGCATTTGACACCGTCTGCTGAGTCCTGATCCGATCAACAGCGATGACAGCACCTGGTGCACCTGCCTCATATCTACATACATACTTGTGTACTCAGTGTTTTCACACAGCTTTTATTTCTAACAAGTTTATGGATTTTTAAACCTCAAAAGACATCAAGGTACATAATGATCTAAGGAGCCATGTGCACAATAACCAGGTGTTTGACGTGAATGGGCTGCAGAGAGGGTGAAGATGTAGTTCAGAGGGATTATGAGGAAAGATTTGCTTCCGGCTGAGTTTCAGTGATTCCTCATGCGAACGAAAATACAGTCCTTAAATGAAGTTTGTGGCTTTCCTCAGACTTACAGTCATAACATTTATCTGTCGAGTAAATATTAAGATCTTTTGTCCAAAATGTTTGAAAAAGGAAATCACTTTTTCTAAATATCAGTCACTCAGCATCATCTCACCTCTGCAGGGACGAATAAAGCCGTGGACGTATGAGAGACTTTCACAGGACGAGCAGCTGGAGACCCTGAAAGTTCTCCTCCTGCATCGTTCTGTGGAGGAGATGAACAAGCAGGTAGAGGAGGCGCAAGCCAGACTTTCAGTAGACTTTCAGCCAGAGCAACAGTACAGCACAGCAAAGGCTCAGAGGCACATGCTGCAGAAGAGACTACACATGTAGGATTAGGAAGGATGTTAATCTTAATCTCATTTCATGTCAGTGATCATCTTTGTTGATTTTATCTGTACCAGTGTGCACTCAAATGCAATCACATTAGAAATACTTACAACCGCAATACACCGGTCACAGTATTGATGACCTTTTTATCTATCAGATTTGCTCTCTCTCTCTCTGTTTTTCAGTTTACAAGAGCTTTACTGGCATTGGAAACATACATTGCCAAAGTAGGTAAAAAATAAAAACAAAGATGTACAATGTAACTAAGTACTTACATTGCACATGCCCTCCCTCTCTCTCTCTCTCTCTCTTCTCTCCCTCTTGCCCTTCATTCAGATGGAAATCCCACCCTGTTGTCCCTGCTTCCTTTTTTGAGAGAATAATGAAGTGTCCCTACTCAGGTTCGCACATTTACAACTCATTTTGCATGACTGCATAATTAAGCAGCAGTTGTTTTCCCGGACTCGGATAGTTTCCTTCTGGGAACTGTGCCGCCCGTGAGCTTTGGTTTTCAAAGGCAAAAGCATCATTTCAAAATGAAGAAAATGAAGATAGAGCAGTAGAAATGTGACACTTCAAACTTTAAATAGCCTTTTGTGTTAAGATGCACTGTTTCTTGCAGTAAAAACCTGTGTTATCAATCTACGTTAGGAGTCAAACAAAAGACAACTTTAACTGAACCTGCTGTTGTCTTTGATTGGAGACCTGTGGGTTTTTGCCTCTGTATGTCACACACTTGCACATATCCGACTTAGCTCTCAATAGTGAGAGCTAACTAGGTAATGTGAACACTGTGTAGAACTATCGGTATTTTGAATTGCTATATGAGATAAATACTACATGATTCTACTTATTTGGTACCAACTAGAGCCTTTCATGCTACAAATGCACACATGCTGTAATGCTCATTGGATAAAAATACACTTAATTGTGTGTGTAAAGCAAACAATAACACACTGGGATGCAAATGCAAATAGCTGGGAATGACAGATAAGCATGGTAGTGCCACGTACTGAAAACGTGGTTATGATCACACATATGAAAGTCTGCATGCTTGTAAGTGACAATTTTCCAGAGAGAATGTGACGTTCAAGAGGCAACAATGCAACAGCACTCCTGAATAGGAGCCGACCTTTAATGCTCAGTGTTCTTCTGTATCTGAAAGCTGCTGCTTGCATCAGCTGGCAAAGGCACTGCTGTTGCTAAGGCAGACTTGCCAGCTATAGTCAGAGAAAGTGAAGGAACTGAGGCAGAGCCGTAGAAAAACAGGGTCGTGCACACAAGACAAGCACACAAAATACCTAATAATCACAGTATATTGATTCTGTTACATTCCATTTATGACCGCAGGCTTATGCAAACACCATGAAACCAATCATCAGTCACTGGGTTGAAACGGGTTTCTGTAGATTTGTAAAACTCTGGCAGCCTGTGACTCAGGACTGAGGCGTTGTGAGGGAGTGAGCATCCTTGCCAACCATTTCTGGACTGATTGTCATCATGTGACAAGCTGATGCAGCCAAGCACTAAAAAAATAGAGGATACACAGGGAGAGAGGGAAAGAGCACCGCTGATGAGTCAGAGGAGGCTGATTCTGACGTAATCCACCAACCCCTCCTCCCAGTGTCCCTGTGTGATGGGCTGCTCCTGGTTATTCAGGTCAGATCCTGTTTCCCCGTAAAATACAGCAGAACAACACAGCATTTTGTGCATTTTGTCTAGCTACAGATGAGTGAATGATCCGCAATGTTTGGCTCGCCCATACTGACAATTTTTCTTCAGGCTTTTATTGATTTTTTTCATAGAAACTGTGAGAAAAGTGATGACAGAAACTCCTCAAACAAGAGAGTGAAATGTACATGTTTATTCGTTTATCATACTTTGTGGTAGAAATCCAGGAAAAACATAAATTACATTATCTCTCTCTATATATGTAGTATTTACATATACTGTTTATGTTGATGTGTGTACCTCTTCCCAGGAATCCACAACAGAAGCATCTATACACACATGCAGTATTACCTATGCAGACCTGTGCAGTATGGCTGAAACAATCCCTGGAAAACCAATAAAAACATCTGGTCACAGCCTGGAAGTGCAAATGCATGATCACATGAACATTCATGTTCAATAGTCCAAGACAAAACAGAGGGAAACAAAACAGGATGAGACATGAGACGAGAAGCTTGTCTCAGTGTAACTTTGCTCATGATCACTCTTTCGTTTTGGGTCTCAGCTGTCTGCAAAATCACGATTCATCCGTCAGCCATCAGTCATGTCATCAGGCTGTGGTGAAGTATTTAAGAACAAAAGCAAGTTAACAGGCACATTTCACATCCTGACAGGCTGCCATCTTAGATTCAAATAAACAGTCCTCCTCAAATCTTGAATTAAAAAACAGAAATGTAGAATAATTTTCAAAACAACTGGTTTTAAATTTAATTTGGGAAGGAGTCACAGAACTAGACCTGACTCTCTGAAAATTGGATGTCACAGTCTTGAGTTTCTTGACTGTAAATTTAGAGGTGACACCAGCTTGTGGTTTATTAGAAATGAAGGGTGACATTTTCACTGTCACCTGTTAACACATCAAACTGTCATACATGCTTTCATTTGACACCTGTTCTTCTTCATGGCTGCATTATGGTCATCCCAATGTGCCTCTCTGTGTTTTTGTTTTTTTAATCATTCAGATCAGTCTTAATTATCAGAATCAGAATCTGCTGTATTGGCCAAGAATGTGTGCACATACAAGAAATCTGACTTTAAACATTGTACTCAATGTACTTGCATAGAAAAAAAGACTGTAATAAGAAGAAATAAGAAATAAGAAATAAAATATACACAAAGAACAACGAGGCAATAAACTATATAAAATGCAATTATTTATTTATTATTGCATATAATCATGGCACACTTTCTGAGAGTTATGTCTTTCATCAAAGTGATTGGGATAGATAGATGGATAGATAGATAGATAACTTATGATTCAAGGGTCAAAGGTAATTAAAACCAACACCTGACGTTCCTCTCCAGTTAACGCTCATCATGTCTCTGCATTCACCATGTGGGGGAAAAAAAAACAAAACACGAAACCGCTCAGAGATCAGCCTCTTGCGTCCTCAGTGTATTGCTGGCAGGGGCGCATGCGCAGTAATTCGTGTAGCAACATACACAGAGATCGACGGCAGTCGCCATCTGGAGAAAAAAGGCCATTTCTAACCGTTTAGAGACTAACTGGGAGACTACGCGTGAGCTGTACAGGATCACTGCGAGCAGAAACGGATTACAATAGAGGAATTTGAGAAATGGCGCAATCAATAGTCCTGAAATCGTGTTCGTCACGTGGTTAAGCGTGACCAATCGGAGCGAGCCAAGTCCAGTCGAAAGTATGCTCTTTGTTCGGATATTTTGTTAACTTTATTCCCAAATTTGAGCTTAATACTTGGTTTAAATCACACGGTGTGGACATGGAGGGACGTTTTCATGAGAGCGGATACGCCGTGGATACGTTTGGTTGCCTTTTTGGTGGAATGCCACGTGTTCAAGTTTTGCTAAAGAGTGTGCGGAGGCTTTGAGGCTGATTTCATCACATGACTCCCCTCCCCCACCCAGCGCAGGGAATGGGGGAAGAAGGCGGACATGTTTGAGGGAAATGTGTTGGTTAAAAAGTATCGAGGTGGAAGACAAGAAGATTGTTTTGAAGAAAGGTTTCGCATTATTTGGGATTTACCAGTCGACATTTGTGTTTACTTTAAATTCAAGGTTTTTATGTCATACTTTGAAAATATTTCTTTGTCTTTTGGACAATTTAACTTTACATTTTAACCGTGTACTTCATGGTTTTCTTTTTCTTTTTTTAGAGCATGAAGTTATGGAAACAGTACTAATATTTAATATAAGATGACGTATTGTTACTTTACATCGTTTAATTGAGTGACATTGTAAGGAATTTGTAACCTTGGTGTGGGGGATGGGCGCATGTGGTTAGGTAACCATTTTGTGTGGTTGTCGAATTTCTAGTGTCGTTTAAAGATACGAATTCTTGTAAGGATTTACTCGTAAGGAAGTTTTTTTTTTTAGTTGAATGATTTCAAAACAGATTTCGTTCAGTCTCATTTGTAAACTTCAAAGGTTTGTGGTAGTTGCATTTTCAAACCCATGCTGGATTCTTTTCTTTGTGATGTCCTTTATCGCGTTAATTAACGTTATTGTCAGGGTGATTGTCTACTCAGTTGTGTTGAGCAAAAGCAGCCTTTGCTCTGATCAAATGGAGTTTTGAGGTCAGTGAGGAAAACTGCTGTGTCATTCAGTGAATAGGTGGTAGTTGTTATTACCCTGCTAGGTGTGGTCTTTTCACTGTTTTCTGAGGTGAATGGGGCCGACAGCCTCACTGTGATACATTCAGTTAGAATTGCAAGGTTGGATTGATCTTAGTCCTGCTTTGCTGTTTGTGAGCCATAGAGGCCTCGTTTGGCCGTTGTTCTCATATTGCGGCCTTGATCTGCAGCAGATGGACGCTACTTATTTCAGTTGTTCTTGTAGGCGAAATATATGTAGCATTTAGTATGTTTTTTTAGTTTTACCTCCCTTTATTGTGAGTGATTTTCATGTAATACATTGTGTCACAGTACTCAAAGATGGCGGCGGTACGTGTTTTCTGAAAGACACAACTGGGAAGCTCGTGGGGAGAGGCCATGAGACTTTGCTCTTCAGGCGTACGCGTGATCCAGTGGAATAACCAATAGGCGTCTTGGTATTTACCCTGGAAGCCCGCGTTGCAACCGTATTGACCAATCCCTATCGTCGCTTTGCACACGTTGACGTAATGTAATATGATAAGGAGGAGGATGGCCTCGGTGCCCTCGCGTTTTGTGTAGGATTATGTTGAGGAACCAGTTACAGAGAGCACTTCTGTAATACTGAATAGGCTGGGCCAATAGTGACGTGCAGTTGCCTTGACGGACAGCAGAAACTTGCGAATAGGTTGGCCTGAAAGATTGGCAGGGAAGCCACAGGATCAAGGGGTGTGGTGACTTTGACCGACATTGTAAGTAGCGAATAGAAACTCCGAGGGCGTGGACAATCTGAGGTAGTCTATCCAATAGTGTGGATGGGTGGTCTATAAATGAACGGGTGTAGTCGCAGCGTCGCCATTTCAACGAAGCAGATTAAAGGAGTTCACAGTGGCGGGGAGCGAAGCAAACTGACGAACAGAGACGGATCCAGGTCCGAGTCTAGCTAAAAACAGAATCCGGATCCATCCTGATGGATATGGCTGTTAACCCGCTCCTTGACAGGTATCTACCGGTAAAATTGACTCTCAGCTTTCCATCAGAGGGAATATTTTAAACATTTGTCATGATTTTTTTTCAAAATATCTTTGCTGGCACCCTGTGTTTGCTGTAATACGAGCGGAGGAGGGAAATGGACACTGAATGGCTGCAGGAAGGAGCTTGTCGCGTCGTTTAAGGGATTAGACGCGAGATTCATATTGAAGAAATAAAATGTGTTTGCGGGTTGCCAGTTAACAAGCTGCGGCTGTTGTTCGCAGTACTCCGGCGCCATCTTCGGAGCGCCTCTGCCGTTGGCCGCTCTCTACCGCTGCCTGGCAGTTGGTGCTAGCATTGCTAGCATTAGCTTCTCAAGACCGCAGCGTTTCTCCGAACAACAGCTGCTCTGTCGCTCACTTGCGCCTTGCTTTGTTAATATTGAAGGAATTTTAACGTAAACGCACTGACTTAAACGCAATCTGACAACATACGTTTACAACGTTAACGACATGCCATGTAGCGTTGTCATGTATGCTAGCGAATGAGAAGCTTTTACGAACACGAGCTAGATTAGTGTTGACAAGGTGCGGTAGTTATAGAGGCAGATGAGCGCGGTCGCACCGGCATTATGGCTTGTTGTCAGGTTGTTATTGTAGCCATGTGACAGACGGGCGTTGTTGTGATCACTTGTACAACAATATCGTAGCGCTAGGGCTAACGCGGCGCTCCATGGGTGTTTCAGTTGGTTGCCTGGTTACATCGCTCAGTGCCACTCAACCCAAGCTAGGTGAGACTTTGGTAACACTGTGGTAACCACGTAGCGTTAATCTTAAACTTAAATCTACTGTATTCAGTATGAAGTGTCCTGTTTTTTTTGTGTTTTGTTTTCCCTTAGATACGCATACCGCGTTTTATTTTGTTAATCGGATTTACAGCTAACATAAAAGATGTTTTTGTTTAGTGATGTTAATGTTATGTACATGATTACTTTCCTTTTTAATAATAAAGTACACTAACTGTCAAATGTGTTTCCAAAAGTTGTATCATTCAAAACAGATTGCTTTACCATAAATTGTTCAAATAGATTTAATATTTCTATTATATTTCTTGTTAATAGCCTCACTGTTGGCAGTCGTAGCTAAGTTTAACTAACTCATACACTCAATATACTCATTGTATATTGAAGAATTTTCTACAGGAGTAGGGTGGAGTAGGGCAGATATAAAGGCTAGTGGAACAGGTCATAGACAAGTTGCCAGTGCTGTCCCATGGGATCCACCATTTACGGCATGATGCAAACACAGTAATCCTTAACACTATTTGCATCACTTGCTTCAAGGTCACCCCAAAGAGAAAAGCTCTTGATGGGCAGATAAACCTGTTTCGAAGTCAGATTTCCAGGCACACACATCAACGGCAATGCAAACAAGTGGACAGCAGACGTGGACTAGCTTCAGTGCTTGATAAGTTGTCCACCAGATGACCCTAAATGCCCACGGTAGCTCTTGGAACAGGTTTTGCAATGTCAGTAGGTCAGTGGAGATGGGCTATGGTGAGTTCATGCTAGTGACGACAAATGATCAGTCATTTTTGTTCCTCAAGGAAATGCATTACTTTGTGATTGTAGAGTGTTTATTATATATAAACATATAGGTATACATTGTCATTACGTTTGTTCTCATGGGAACATATCAAATGTTTTTTTAGCAATAACATCCTGGGTGTCCATGTGTATATATAGCAACAATTGTCATCTAATATTGGAATAAGTAAGAGTGACACCCACAGTTTGTGGTGGTACGGCTGTGAAATGGTACTGAGTTTGGCTTTTCAGTGTTGTTGAGAAGCAGGACACTAGTAGTGCGTAACTGCATGCTAGGGAGTCTAAATTTCACAGGATTGCTGAAATACCAGTTTCAGTTACTCTTGCTGTATTTTATTTACTTGTGACCATCCTGCTTGTGCAGAGAGTCTTCCCAGGTATGATGAAAATGTTTTAGGCATATTACTGCTTGTTTGTTTCTAATGATGGTGTTAAAACATGGCATACCAACTCTGTATATACTCTAGTCTTGCTTGCATTGTGGAAACTTAGCTGTCGATTAACTCTGATTACCGATTAACTTAACAAGTTTCGGTGGTCAACAGAGCCCCAGAAGTGAACAGCACAGCAGGATGTTTACTTTAGAGATCATTACCATCACAGTGGCTGGTACTTAATTAGTTTCAGACAGTTACTGTAAATTTCTGGGCGTGTTGTGGGCATTTCAGTTGGAACAGTCTAGAACGGACTGGCCATTTCTGTAACATCCACCCTCAGTCGTTTGGGAGAGTTTTTTTTCTACAGGGAAAGGGGGGTGGAGTTTCTGTTGCTTTAATCTGTGAGATAGGCCCAGAGAAGAGGAAGCGGTAGTCATGCCTGTTCTCCTGGGACTGAGAGTGCTGATTTGGCAGACGTATATTCCAAGTCAGGCTGATGGAGGCTTGCTGAGTAACGTTTCAAATGTGTGACTGCGTGCCTTGTGAAGGGATTTATGCTGTACTCTTTGCTTGTGAGTGTGCAGCATGGGTTTTATAATATACAGTATATACATGAGAACATTATTATATCAGGATGACCTAATAAGACAATAACCCCAGGAGTTACAGGAGGGAATATATACAATAAATGTTTCTATAAGTGTTGGGAGACAGTAGTCATTTCAATTGATGTAAATATTTTTTACGTTTTTTTTAGTATTATGTATTTTTTAATTGCTGACAGCTGTTGAGTTATGTATACAAATTAATTATAGTTATTATGCAAATTAAGTTTTCTGTTGCAGCTCCATATTCATTTTGAGTTGCTGCAAATGCAGGCAGTGTACCTGAGTAGGTACCAGTGTACCTGTACCTTAAATGAGACCGGTGAACAGCACGTCAGAGCATGGGAGACTAGTAGATTTCTATCTGGCATCGTTCTAACAGCCTGTGCCAAATAGTTAATTGGTCTTTCTGCTACTCTCTGCAGCTCCCACGTCGGGGAGATTGGCATAATGGGAGTCACAACGATGGACCAGAGTTCTGGCACAGCTGGGAAACGCATCCGGAAACCTTCGCTGCTCTATGAGGGCTTTGAGAGTCCTGGGATGCCCCCCCTCAATCAGATGGCAAATTTGGGACCACCACAGCCCCAGGTGAAAGATCCCAGTCGACAGGGAAAGATGACCAACCAACTTCAGTTCCTACAGAAAGTCCTGCTCAAGTCTTTGTGGAGGCACCACTTTGCCTGGCCCTTCCACGAACCCGTAGATGCGGTCAAGCTCAGCCTACCTGTGAGTGCCAATGCAAAAAAAATGGAAATGTGTCTATAGGAGGGTAGCCACGTAACGAAATTATCAATTTGTCTGTAAAGGTCTTTTCCTACTGTGCCGTCAATTGTCCTGAGTGTCTGTGTTTTCCCTCAGGACTATCATAAGATCATCAAAACTCCCATGGACATGGGCACTATTAAAAGGAGACTGGAAAATAACTACTACCGCAGTGCCAGTGAGTGCATTCAGGACTTCAACACCATGTTCACCAACTGCTACATTTACAACAAGGTAAGACTGTGTGTGTGTGTGTGTGTGTGCGTGCGTGCGTGCGTGCGAGCGAGCGAGAGAGAGAGCGAGCCTGCCTTGGCAAACATCTTGATTATTGTAGACATAACAGCCTTGAGTCATCTGGAGCTGCTGACAGATGCTGGTTCAGATGCAAATGTTATCCAAGGAAAGCCATCACTTTGTAAAATGTAGGTTCAATTTTGTAAGAGTATTTGGGGAGAGTTGTGGAATTATTGTGTGTTGACTTGAACTGCATAGAACTGTCTCTCTGCTGTTGTTACATTGTGTCTGAATGTCCTTTGCAGCCTACAGATGACATAGTGCTGATGGCTCAGTCTCTGGAGAAGGCATTCCTGCAGAAAGTGGCTCAGATGCCCCAGGAGGAGCTAGAGCTGCCACCCCCCCCTCCGCGGAGCAAACCGGGCAAACCTGGCAGAAAAGGCCGAGGTACCGCAGGTGAGCAGTGGCTAATACAACCAGACATGCTAACAATCTTCGCACACACAGAACATCCATGTAATCTTTTTTCCTTATTTATTTTATTTGTTTTTCTGAATATGCCTCCTTCTGCTCTCCTCCCCTCCTGACCCTTTCTCTCCCAGTCTCTGGAGGAGTGACAACAGCCCATCAGGTTCCAGCTGTTTCCCAGTCAGTGTACTCACCTCCCACCCCAGAAACACCTGACTCCATCCTCTCAACCCCCCCGCAGACACTTCTGACCAAGAGCCTGCCACCTTCCCTTCCGACTGAACAAAGCATCCCAACAATCACGGGTCTGCCTCCCACACAGCCCACTGCTAAGGTAATGGTCAACATTTGACATTTTGTGTTTTTATGGGCACAATTCAACAGTATTTTGGATAAAATTAATGAAGATCACCTTTCTCTGACTCACCTCCTCTTTGTTTTGTCTCCAACCACAGAAAAAAGGTGTGAAGAGGAAAGCAGACACAACTACCCCAACCACTGTAGCCATGCCCATCATGAGCACCATGGGTGTCAGCGGCATCAGCCTGGGGATGGGCGGTGGGCACAACTCACCACTCACCCTCACCTCTCTGGGGGTGGACCACAACTCCAGTCTGGGGATGAGCCAGGGCCTCAGCCTCAGCCAGGGCATGGCCATAGGTATGGGCTGTGGAACAGTAATGATGGGTACCAAAGGAACAGCGGGGGCCAGGAGAGGAGTGAGCGGACGACCCATCAAGCCCCCCAAGAAGGATTTACCTGATTCCATGCTGCCACCGCCGGTGCGCCGCAGCAAGCTTGGCCCTCAGCTGCGCTACTGCAATGGTGTGCTGAAGGAGCTGCTGTCGAAGAAGCACGCAGCTTACGCCTGGCCCTTCTACAAGCCTGTCGACGCCTCGTCGCTCGGCCTTCACGACTACCACGACATCATTAAGCAGCCCATGGACCTCAGCACCATCAAGGTACTTGTCTTACAAAACACACACAACTGTCTGGATTTGTTAGAACAGGGGAGCGGGGGGTTGCCCATTTTAGAAAATGTTCCAAATATGGAAGTTGGATGGACATTCTATGTCCTCCCTTCACCTTTTCGGGTGTTTTTTTTTTCTGGTAGAGAATGGGCGTGACACCAGGTAATAGCAGATACCTTTGCTTAGTTTTTCTGAAATATATATTTGGTTAAAATACCTTCTTCTCTCTTGTCATCTTTAGCGGAAGATGGACAGCAGAGACTACCGCGACTCCCAGCAGTTCTCCGCTGATGTGAGACTGATGTTCTCCAACTGCTACAAATACAACCCACCTGATCATGATGTGGTGGCAATGGCCAGAAAACTTCAGGTAACTACTTATTCCAGTGATACCAGTTACAATGTTGTAGTTTTTGCGTAAGCAGAGTTCAGTTCTACTTGCTCCTCTTCTCCTCCTTCCCTCACCGCTGCTTTCACTCACATGCTGTTCAATTCTTTTAGGACGTCTTTGAGTTCTGCTTTGCTAAGATGCCAGACGAGCCTCCAGCACCCCAGAGCTCCTCGTCCTCCTCGTCCTCCTCCTCATCGTCATCTGAGAGCGAGCTTAGCAGCGAAAGCGAGGAGAGCGAGAGCAGTCCCAGCTCTGACTCTGAGGAGGAGAGAGCAAACCGGCTGGCAGAGCTGCAGGAACAGGTTTGTACTCCAGTGTATTAAAGCAGGAAACCAGAAATTCAACAAAATGTTCAAATACAAGTTTTTGTGGTACTGAAGTGATATTCTAATTTTGCTATATCCTGTTCTTGGTATTCTGTTGACTCGTCTGTCTGTCTTTTCCCCTTCAGCTAAAAGCCGTACACGAGCAGCTCACTGCACTCTCCCAGGGCCCCATCGTCAAACCCAAGAAAAAGAAGGAGAAGAAGGACAAGAAAAAGAAGAAGAAGGTAGAAAAAGAGAAGCATCGGAGGATAGAGGAAGAGCTGCCGCCTGTTAAACCAGCCAAGGCCCCCAAGATCACCAAGACTCCGAAACCCAAGAGCACCCGGGCAACTGCGTGCCCCGTAATACCGATTAAGAAAGCGCCGAGCAAGAAAAACAACAAGAGCAAGTGAGTACTGACACCTACTGGACATTGTTGGGACTGAAAGTATGTGCTGCATGCAGTATTTGCTGGGGCCCCAGAACTTTAGCAATCTACATATGGTAAAATTTGAATAAACAAAAAGTTATAGTAGTTTTAAATAAGTGTCAGAAGTAAGCGAAAAGGATAATATTCATAGTCCAACTATGTATTTCTATGTGATTCTGATTCTGATGTAAAGTCAAAGGCTCTTATGTTTTATCTCACTGTGGGTCAGAATAGACGCTCCCTCAGTCATCTTTTAACAGTCTCTCCACCCGTCCTGTCTTCCCCCAGATCCAAAAAAGGCAGCATGACGTTTAGCATGCCTCAGCCGGTCCACGATCCCATAGTCAGTCACTTTGACTCAGATGAAGAGGAGGAGACGGCACCCATGTCGTACGATGAGAAGCGTCAACTCAGCCTGGACATCAACAAGCTGCCCGGTGAGAAGCTGGGCCGCGTCGTTTACATCATCCAGTCCCGCGAGCCCTCGCTCCGAGACACCAACCCAGAGGAGATTGAGATAGACTTTGAGACACTGAAGCCATCGACGCTGCGGGAGCTGGAGAGATACGTCATGACGTGTCTGAGGAAGAAACCTCGAAAGCCATACGGTTAGTAGAATGACAAAAACGTGAAATAATTGTTGTTTAAGGTCCATAATCCTAAAGTAGCATGATAGTATGAAAAAAGGTCATGCATGATAGCTCTGATGTTTCATGATTCTTGTCATTTTGGGGATTTGTGCATCTTCTGGCCCACTGATTGGTTTAAAAACTGCAAGGATCAGTATAAATACAAATTCTTTTGTTAATGAAAGGAAGCTCAGAGCCTCAGTGCTGTGGCCTTTAAACACTACAGCTAAGCACTATGCAAAATATTTAGTGTACTTAAAGTACTACATACCTCAGTATCTTACTGGTATTGTTATTTGTCTGTTTGTATGCAGCAAGTAAAAACAACATTGCTGGTAAGTCCCGGGAAGAGCTCGCTCTGGAGAAACAAATGGAGCTGGAAAGACGGCTGATGGACGTCAGTGGTCAGCTCAACTCTGGAAAGAAGCCTCCTAAGACCAAACGTAAGTTCAGGACAGTGTTTTGGGAGGAAGTCCTCAAAGCAATCAAATGGTGAAGATGGTTGTGTCAGGAATCTGTTGTTTTCAGCTGTTCTATCAGTTACGTGCAGCATCTTTCTGTTGTCTTGATTGTGTGTGTGTGTGTGTTCTCTCCAGCAGAGAAACCTGCAACAGAGGCGCACACCCAGCCGTCACGTCTCAGCGCCAGCAGCTCCTCCTCGGACTCGTCTTCATCATCATCTTCCTCCTCATCCTCAGACACAAGCGACTCAGACTCTGGCTGAGAGGCGTAGGGTTTCTGGACGAGAAAGGGTCACACGAGGGGCCCCGAGCGTTTCACTTCCCACCGCGTGGACTGAACTGCAGTCGAGCTACTGACGATGGAGCCGCAGGACGGATCGGACGAGACCAGCACGAGGCAGAACTGGTCTGACTCAACAAGCGTCGAACCAGAGAAGAGAGAGATGGAGCTTTCCCTGCGCTCAGCTCATTCATCCAATCCTGTCCTGGACACACAAGTTGAGGATGGATGAATGGATGGAAGGAGGGGAGACTTGTTGCTGTTCTCTGGAGGACTGGCCTTGTTGGGCAGAGCGAGGGATGCTCCATCTCCTGCAAGAAAAACAAAAAGGAGAAGAGCGAAGCATGCGTTGGAGGGATAAGGGTGCTAGAGCCAGAATCTGTCTTACTTCTGGAGATCATTTCCCTTCTTCCCGTGCTCTCTGTCTTTATGCTGTATAGATAAGGTGTACAGTTATATAAATATCTATTTTTCTTTTATAAAGAAGCATTTTATGGAGCTAATTTATTCCCTCATTCGGGGAAAGATGAACTGGTGTGGGCGGAGTTGTGTTTTAGTTTGTGTTTAGATTTTTTTTTTTTCTTGAGTGACAGAAGGTAGAGGGGAAACATATGCGTGTGTGTGTGAATGAATGAATGAATGAATGAATGTGTCACGTATGTGTTTGCATGCACATATGGGAGTGTGAGATCCGGCACCACAAGTGCAGCCTTGTGAAGTTCCTCATAGTTTTGACGCAGGCGTTGAAAATCAGTCTGCACGCAGAAGCACCTTGGTTCAGTGGAATACAGAATGCATGCAATACAGAGCAGCTGGCAAACATCTGCATCCCATGTACTACTTTACTGCATCCTCGTGTACTCATGTTCCTGTTTGAAAGGGTTAGCCACTGTACAGAAATGTGACCCAGTGACACATCAGTTTCTACATGAATATTTCTGTTCCCATGTGTGCTGTCTTTTTTTCTTTTCCTCCATTTCTCTGTAAACACGTTGCTTTTTTTTTTTCTTCTTGTGACCAATCTGCTAATAAATTGTGAGGACGTGTCTTGTCCGCTCACCTGTGCCCAAATAACATCTTGGTTCTTTGGTTTTCTTTTGGCGCTGAGGTCTGTTTGACTCGAGTCACAAAACATCTGACCAGACTTCTTGAAGTTGCAAGAAAAAAAGGTTTTGCTGGTTTTTACAGTTGATATTTATTCAAGGAAGTGAAGCCTTCTGGGTCGATTTCCCATGGACCATCACTTCTTAACACCGTGGTGTCACAGCAGCAGAACCGCTGTCTGTGACACTGCTTGGCCTTTGAGATCCATGGCAGCTGAACGTTTTGTTTTCTGTACTGAGTTTGGTTTCAGAGTAAGTTTACTTGTTTGTGATTTAAATGTTAGTAACTCCAGGTTCTCACCGGCAGCTTCAGGCTGTGGATGGTGAGATCTTCTCTTCTTTAGCCTCTCTGAGGGTTTTTGTTTTCTTTGAAGGAAAGTAATGCGGCTGGTGAAAACATGAAAGTGGCTTTTTAAATTTTGGGATCCAGCAGTCAGTTTAACCAGTAGACAAAAAAAGATGGTTTAATGTTGTAATAACAATGCACTGTTTGTTTGTTTGGTGGTGCTACTAAACAGGTTTGTGGTGTAGGTGAGGCGTGTGTCCTTTCTGTTCTTTTAAAATCGCCTGTGGCTTGAGATTGAAGTATTGTATGTTTGAAACTGATTATTTATAAGGAATTTGAATGGAGATGCTTTTTTTTTTTTCATAATACTGAAAGTAATCAAACGCTTTTAAGTCGACGTCTACTCTTTGAAATATGCACAGATTTAACTGTCAGGATTGTAGAAGTGTACATATTTTACAGTCTCAACCTTTGAGCATGTTTTTGTTTTTCCCTTCAGTAACTTAAAGCCTTTCTGTCCAGCGAAGGATTTTTTTTTGGGGCTACTCCACAGAGTTGTCAGTCTTACTTTTCTGAAGTTTGTCAGAAATCGAAATGCCTCTGTACTTGACTCCATCGTTTCATCTGAACACCTGTATATAAATAAACTGGGACATGTTCATCTTTTCACTGACTGGGGGGTGTTTTCTTTACAGATGGTGTGACTTGAGGAACATTCTGGGCTCGTACAAATCGTAGGAATATTGTCACATGAGATGACGACCCTTTGAAAACGGTTACAAAATGCATTAAAATGTAGTTTATTATTTCAAGGCCAGTTTGTGTTTGCAGAGATTTTTTTTTCTTACTTTTTTAATTATTAGAAACAACATGATTTTCCCCCGCACTGCCCGTCCTACCCTTCTCCTATTCGTTCCTGGGCTGCTGTCACATACCTGTATGACAGGTGGGGGATCAGAGAGATGGATGAGTATTGGAGAGAGAAAAAAAACATTGGAAGATGGGATCTGTCTGGGAGGAGGACCATAACTGCTCTTTTATAATCTATTACCACATTTTAAGTTGGCATGAAACATTTTTTTTTTTAAGCCTGCAGGTATGACACTGTGTGTTAAAATGCAGTTTTTGGTAGGAGCACCAGTATGTTTATTTTTGATAGAATCCATTTCAGTCATATTGATTTAGTAATGTTGCTGATGTATGAAGACATAACTGTGGTTTCAGCACAGCTGTTGATGTAAATTCAGATTTCTGTGTGCATGCACTTCATGTGTATCTGCACATCTTTGAGCGCTGCATGTGTTGTGCTGCATGGATCTGAAATGTATTATATACGCATATTTATTCAATTCAATTCAATATTCCTTTATTAGTCCCGCAAGGGGAAATTCCAGTTTACAGCAGCACCAGTAAAGCAGATAGAGTAAAAACAATAGTATATACAAAAGAGTGGAATAAAAAATAAACATCATCTTAAGAAATTACAAATTGTATTTGCAGACTGTTATGTACTGGTTGGATTGCATACTATGTGCATGTGTGCATTATGCAAAGTATAAAACTGGTAGAAGACCAAAGCGTGTTCATTACTTCAGTCTGTCTCCCGCAGGACTTTAACTCGGTTGCACTTTCAGCAGTGCAAATGCTCACTTTCCATAAAATCCTCCTGCAAGATGAAACAGTGGAAATCAGATGAAGCAGATTCAGAAGTTATTAAGGAACAGGATCAGCACTTACCAACGACTGCTTTTCCATTTTGCGGTTAGCATCAGTCCGATCAACCAAATATGTAAATTTAATGTTATTCAAGTATTTTTTCTGCTGCTTCAAGACTAATACAATAACTTTTAGATGAGAGGCAACGAACTGAGGCTGATTTACGGCGGGCTAAACCCAGAAGCTATAGCTAATGACCGTCTTAATTAACCAAATACAGCAGTAATGTTTATCTTATTCCAGCTTCTACCAAAGATGCTCTAGCATAACAAGATTGTCGAATTCAAGATGCGCTAATGCTACGAAAAGGTGTACTTCCTGTCTCCTGGTGGGCTCGGTCGCCTCCTCTTTAGCCCCACTGGACATTTTGAACTCTAACGTATTAATGACGCAGTATTAGTCGTCCATGTCCAAACCATTTAACACCAGTTACAGAACAAATTTCATGTTTGCGCTTTGCCGCTGTTTTTTAGCTGATAGCTTCATATGCTAGCTCCAGATCTTCTCGCGAGAATGCGCTGCTGAGCTGGACAGATCTCGCGAGAACGCGTTGCTGGGACAGGAACCGTTCTCCAATAAAGTTAATTTTCTCTTGATTTGCTGGTCTGAAAAATATTCATTTTACTGTCAGAATGTTTGGGCGATATGCGGCTTGTGAAAAAATGGGTCCAAACTTTACTTCGGGGACTTTGGAGCGAAAGAATCGATCATAATCTCTGCTCACGTTCATTTCTCCCGTCGAAATCAAGAGACGAACACTAGTTTTCCTCAGGGGCGTGGCAGTGGTGACACCTACATAGTGACACCCACGTGATACAGGAAATGACTCTCCGGTTCTTTGCTTCTACTGTATTGTTTCCCAGGACCCATCCGCGCAACACCACCTATGGTCTGTTGGCTCCATCTAGTGGACACACCAAAAGCTTCAACAACACAGGAAATAAAAATTAAAAAAAAAACATCATGGCGGCCGCCACAAGGCTTATATCAAGGTTGACACTGGTCACAGGTAAGTTTATATTTTATGCATCGTTTAGTGTTTATAGTTGGATAAATACAGGATGCTGCTTCTCTTTCCAGGACGTTGTATTTAACATGGTGCGTTGTCGTCAATCTCGGTCTTTTTTCCATTTCAACCGGCCAGCTCAGTACAAGTGACGGTACACGTTAACTTTGGAGTGAGTTCACCTTGTGGAAGTTTGGTAAAGTACGTTTTTCCCACCCAGGAGGAGGCAGTGGGATCGGGCGGGCGGTGTGTCAGCGCTTCGCCTCTGAGGGCGCCTCCGTGGTGGTCGCCGACATCAGCGAGCAGTCGGCCAACGAGACGCTGGAGAGTCTGCCGAGTGACCTCAGAGGACAGGGTCACATGGCGGCTGTGGTGGACGTGTCGTCGAAAGAGAGCGTGAAGGAGCTGGTCACAAGTATCCAGGTGTGAGGGACGGACAGAGGACATAGTCCATTAATGTTTCCATGAATAATGTAACGTGCAGCATTTTCCTTTTGGCTCTGTTGACTGTATGTGAGGATGCTGCACGTCTGCTGTCTTCCTCTCTTCTGTTGACAGATCATGTCTTCCTCTTCCTCTGTAGACCCGTTACTTCCAGCCTCCCTCAGTGTGTGTTAACGCGGCCGGCATCACGCAGGACGACTTCCTGCTCAACATGGAGGAGGATCAGTTTGACAGAGTCATCCAGGTCAACCTGAAGGTACGGTGGCCTGTAGCGTGTAGATTCTGCTGCTTCAAGCTGCAGCAGAATGCAGACAGGTTTTCCAGAACAGTCTGCATCGGTCATCTTTCCCCCTGCGTCTCTCTCCCAGGGTTCATTCTTGGTCACTCAGGCTGTGGCTCAGGCTCTGGTGGCCTGTGGAGCCCCCAAAGGATCCATCGTTACTGTGGGCAGCATTATGGGAAAGGTGAGGCGAGCCTGGCAGGCATTTCCTCTCTGACTCTTCATGTTTAGCTGAAGCTGAGAAGTTTTCATCCAGAAATGCGTCACAGTATTTCTGATAGTTAGTGGAAAGACACAAGAATAAACGTGCAGAAATCCATCAGGATCATGGTTTTATTCCAAATACAACATGAAGTTTGCTTGAAAGCGACACATTTCAGGACCTGCTGGACGACGTCTTCGGTCCTCTGTGAAAATATGTGGTGGGTTTGAACTTTGAAATGAAATCGTGCACCGACGCAGCACCTGATGCACCGCGTGGTTAATGTCTGCAGGTGGGAAACATCGGCCAGGCAAACTACGCCGCCTCGAAAGCTGGAGTGGAGGGTTTAACCAGGGCGGCGGCCAAAGAGCTCAGCAGGTGAGAGCGGTGACGCGTCATCGCACAGCTGATTCAGTTTAAGGTGAGAGGAATAAAGACAGAGAGGAAGCTCAGTCATCTCCTCTGTCCTCCTCCAGGTTTGGGATCCGCTGTAACTGTGTGCTGCCAGGTTTCATATTGACTCCGATGACGGATAAAGTTCCAGAGAAGGTTACTAGCAAGGTGCGACACACACACACACACACACACATAGGTGCAGACAGATTTAGTAACACTTCATCCATCCATCAGGAGTGAAATCATGTCTCAGGTCTAAAGCTGCTGTTTACATCATCGATGTAGGTCTGCACTGAGCACTTTGTGCTGTAAATGACATTTTGTGCGTTTAGATAAAGTTCAAGATGTACAACAAACTATTGCTGAAGTCAGGAAGGCAACGTGGGAATTTGTGTGTGAATTAAAGTTTAATTAAAATTTTTGTAGCCTTCGTAGGGGAGGGTGAGGTGAGAGGTGTTCAGCTGGTTGCATTCTGCAACGCCACCACTAGGTGTCACTCAATTCCACAGACTGGACCTTGAAAGGGTCTGCTGACAGTCGATGTTTCTGGAACTAATGACAAGGCGGTGGGTGGGTGGCGGGGTTTGAACCCTTTAATATAATCTCCCAGCAGATCAGATCTTGACGACCCGTCGCGGTTTTGTTTCAGGTGTTGCCCCTGGTGCCTCTGGGAAGAATTGGCGAGCCTGCAGGTCAGTGAAGACGCATCGCTCTGATTTGTTTTCACTGCAGACTTTTACACCAGCTGTTTCCTGGTGGACGTGAAACACTTTGAAATGTTACTTCAAAGCTCTTCGTCACTTCTCCACACCTTCGGTCCTCGTCGACTCCCTTCAGTTTTTGTCCTGTGCAGTAAATTTAGGGGGACGTGGACTGTACCTGGTCTATGTGTGTCTGACACGCTACGTCTCCAAGACCTCGTCACTCACGTCCTTGTTCTTGTCCTCCAGAGGTCGCTGACGTCTGTGCCTTCCTAGCTTCAGACGACTCTCGATACGTCACCGGAGCCAGCGTTGAAGTGACAGGTGCAGCACGACTCCACGTGAAAACACTTCAGTTTTTTTTAGAAGTACCTTTTTTAAAGGTTGAACTGAACTTACTGTGTCTCTTTGTCAGGTGGACTTTTCATTGGATAAATCATCTGTCCGTCTCACTGATGAAGACCAATGGGAGGCCAGCACACAGTTAATTTAATTGCTGCTAATTGTTTTTTAATTTTACTGTTATCATGTCTGATTGTAAACATGAAGAAAACAATGTGAAGCCAATTTTTGTGCCAATAAACAACAGTTTCAAATATTTCTGCACAGAATGTTGTATTTTAATTTGAAAAGTATTTTACTCAGCTCTTCAGACATCATAACACCGTTTTCTTTCCTGACTCGTCCCAGCGTTCTTTGGAGGGCAGCTGGGAGGTCACAGCACCAGAGCTTCCTCGAGAAGCTGGTTTTAAAACGCTGAAGGAAGTTAAACTGACTGAACGCAGTTTGAACCACTGAACTCGACATTTGCTTTTTGACATGTTCAGAACTTGTTTTTGGCTTTTAGGGTCACCTTAAAAGTGAAAAGGGTTGAACAAATCTCTGTCCTCCTGCAGACTCCATGCGCCATCCGATGCTTTTTAAAAGCCAAAGTCATTTCACAGATGCCTGGTTCTCTCAACACAGCTGAATGTGCAAGTTCAATTTTGGAAAGGAGGCCCACAATCCCAAAGATTATGCAACAGCATCATTCCCTGAGCCATGAAGTGAAACAACACTTTGGTTTGTGATGTTTAATACTTTCAGATAGTTTTAGACTTTAAAACAGCTGTTCAGAGGTGAAGGAAAAGAGCTCATGACTGTCAAAACCTCCCACAACGTTTTGAGCACTGACAGATGCCAAATCCCCTTTTTAAACAACCTCTCCTGTTATGGCCAGAGCTGCCATTTTTTCCCCTTTATACTCCTGAAAGAAACTCTCAAAATGTAAACTCTGGTCTAGATTTGGAGGTATTTTAACAAGATATTTACTTGTCACAGTCTGGTTTTCTAAATGCAGTGTTGAGGTTTTATGTCCACACAGCCAGGTGTTAGAAAATGTGTCATATGAGTCTCATGATATAAATGACATAACGATAAACTGTCCTCATTTAAGCATTACACTGATTAAACAGGGGCAGTAACCGCACACGGCCACAAGGCGTCGCTGTTTTACCGTAACAATAGCAGGAAGTGTGTGGCCGATTAAAACAAATATATTAAACATATAAACAATAAAGTAAGCGAGAGGGCTACATGACTATACACTAACGAGCAGGTTTAATAGTAAAAAAGTGTTAAATCTCAACGATACGACTTAACTCGTAATTCGTCCTACATTTCGTCGCGCGCACAAATTAACAATGTACTCTATTATCTAACAAAACACGTTCAGCCAACGGACGTGAAAGAAAACTGTGTTTCTAACAGCTGAACTAGGAGCTAAAGCTTCGTGTCTCAGTCCAAAATCGAGCAAAACCGCGTTAAAATAACAATAATAATAAAAGAAACTTCGTATGCGTATCCATAGTGACACAGCTAGCCTGCTAGCAGCTAACACTGTCGGTGCACCGGCTTAACTGACCGGAGTGGCCACAAGAACTTTTGACTACAGTTCCACATAAACACATAAACCACCTGAACAAATGACAAACAGCGACGCCCTGTGGCCATTTTCGAAACTACTCATGGCGACTTTGGAAGAAAAACAAGAGTCCAGCAGCTCTTTTTAAAAAGATTATATATTACAGAAACAAGAATTAAAAAAAATACTTACACACATTATAAAATAATACTTTTTTCTCTTTTCAGCACCATGTTTTTTATGTTGAAACGTTTGTCTTCAACACAATTAAAACAAATATTTGAAGTCATTCTCTCTGGAGAATCTCAATGTCAGATTTTTATTTTTTTTAGGTTTTGGCCATCCCACCCCGTTTCCCTGCTATATTAAAAAAGACAAATGAAAAAACAAACCATTAAAACCAGAACCCTTGTATGATATCACCTCACAGCCACCCACGGTGGCTGACAGAGCTGTCCCCTCCCTCTCACAACCTTTCTCCTACCCACTGTGGTCTCAGACAGAAATGTAAAAAAAAATCAGCGGATTGTGTGTCAATATTTTCAGCACTGACTCAGTAAACTGAATTTCTACGATGCATTTACGCCAACTCAAACAGTAGCAACGACAAGGAAATGTGACAGAACTGGAGAGTCACCATTTAATCATTACAGTGGAAGCAAAATTTAACAGCACAGTACAGTTGATGCAAACACTAAAAAGGGATATTACAATAAAATATGGCCACAGATTCTTTGGTTCTACAAAAGGAGTTTGGACAGGGCGTGAACAGAAGCACCATAACTCAGGCTGGCAGTGAGTTTAACATTTAAGTCACTCGCTTCACTTGAGCTTCAAGTGTCAGCGACAGGAAATAAATACAAATGAAATATACCACATTTGACTGGAATATTTGGTGGTCGTGGTTTTTTTTCTTAATCTCAAAGCACCCTGTTTGTTTTAAATAAATACAATAGAATATCACTATTTCTGTACAAATGGAATGTAATGCACACTTTCCCCTGTAAAAAGCTTTATGAAATCGTAAAAGAGACTAAAGAAAATGAAGGACTCAGAGTGAACACTAGAGGTTTTATGCTTTGGTATAATTAGCACCTTGCCACACAGTTTCTTTCAGTAAATCATTCATTTTATTCACTGCTGTAGGAAAAAAGGAGGGAACTTTGAATCTCATATACATATTTAAACCCTGATGATGTTCTGTGCTTGGACGCCAAATTGGAAAATGTGTTCTGGATGGAAAACGATAATCAAAGTACCCAGAAAGTGACTCAGCAAATACTGGACTGGTGTGTGGTAGCGACCCTGGTAGCCTGATCCACGGTTTAAAGGAGAATCAGCCCTTAACATGCAAGTACAATAGCATCAAGTTTAGCACAGTTTACAAAAATAATGGCTTTTAAATTCACTGTCACTGCTGTCCAACGTTAACACGAGAATAATTCAAAGAGAGGTCGCGGATTCGCTGGAACGCGACAAAAAACGATCGATCCGACAGGCAGGACCCAGCTGGTGTCGTCGGGTCAGCTCCTTTTTCTTTCTGGGTGGAAACTGGTGGCTTTGATTCTTCGGTTCCTTTTGATGGAATAACATAAAAGCTGAGAGTTACTCTGCATTTTCAGTGTGAGCAACGCGACTGACGAGTCACTTGGACCGAAGGTTTCTGTCAGCCCCACAAACGCCAAAGCTGCGATCCAAGACGCAGCTGCACTGTTTAACGCATCGAGCGCTGCGCCTCTTCTCGACCACGACGGAGTGACCGCCAGCCGCGTTGCTCACGCTGTGAGCATGGGATTAAAGGAGTGGAGATAATGTCCGAGGGTGACCCTTTTTTTGGGAGGAGGAGGGGGGAGGTAGAGCAGGTGAGATGAGTGGAAAAAAAAGAGACAGCGGGGAGGAGAGAAGAGTGAGAGGGGGATCGGAGACGGGGGGCTTCAGGCCTCAAGTCGCTGGCTCGCTGTCTCTCGGCCGGCCCCCTTTTCACTGCTGGTAAAGAAAACACTGTTTTATTTCCCGAAGAACTCTCTCCTGGTTTTTTCTTCCTTTGTCGCGGCCGATGGTCTCCTCTCCGCGAGCTTCTTATCTCTCTCCTCTTTTCTTGTTTTTGACGTCCATTAATTGTTGGGAGGATGTTGCGTTCCCAGGCACGTACGTGAGCGTGAGTGCGTGTTTGTCTCACAACAGCATCTGTGTGTGTAAGTGTGTGTGTCTGTGGGTTTGTGTGTGTGTTTCATATCATTTACAAGTTAATTTACAAATTACTGGGCATGTGTGTTTCTTCTATATAAGTGTGTCTCTAAGTGCGTGTGTGTGTGTGTGTGTGTGAGTATTTGCATGTGTTGTTCTTTGCGTGTGTGTGTGTGTGTGTGTGTGTTTAGCCTTGGAAACAGACAGGTCCCACTTCAAAGCCAAACTGCTGGTTGCTCTCCCCAAAGTCTGACACCTTGATATCCAGCAGAGGAAGATGCTCCACCTGAGGCGTGTTCACCTCCAGGACTGTCCTGTCAAAGCCTTTACGATACTGCAGAGACACACAGACGGACAAGCGTCACAAACAAAGGCAGCTTGTGTGAAAGTCAGCAGCATTTGGTCTTATTGTTTGTGTACTTAAGTGTTCTTCATAACATGTGATGTCAGAGTGTCAACATATTCATCAAGTGTCGATCAGCACGCATCAACAGCGCTGAACGGCTGTGGAGACGGCGGGCAACCGTCTCAAGTTCAGAACCTTAAAGCTCCCACGAAACACTACTGATATGTTCTTCGTGTGATGCATTTCCTGTTCAAACAGGATGTTGAGGTGGGAAACAACACAAACTGATGGTTAGATGCTACATGTGTTACCCTGCTAGTGCGTGTACAGGCAGGAAGTGAGAGTTTTCCAGAACACAGAGCTCAGACTCACAGAGCAGCCATCCACCAAGGCTTTGATGTAGGGGTTGGTCTCGTAGCTCAGGTCCTCCTCGTTGGCACCCATGAGGTGCAGCGCCCTGTCGTAGCTGTTCTTGGCGCTCCGGTCGGCCCAGGCCACCGAGCGGTGGCAGTGGTAGGTGAGGTTCTGGCGGGCCTGGACGCTCAGGAGACGCAGGAAGCCCAGCTGGACCACGCCCACGGGCTCGCCGTTAGAGTCCACGTAGGAGAACTGGGAGGAGGAGGGAGCAGAGTGGGATTAGGGGGAGGACAAGAAGATAAAGAGGAGGAAAAGGAGGGAACGCAGATAAGAGGAGGGGATGACAACGAAACAGAGGGCACTTAAGAAAAGATAAGAACAAAACTGTAAACTAGGAGTTTCACAGCTGGTCACTGACCTTACTACCGGTGGAGAACTGACTGTACCAGGATCCTGGAGTCTCTTGGTTCCAGGAGCTCATCTTCACCTGCCACCACACATTACAGTCAGACATGTTCGGTTTGATTTGCGCAGTGTGTGAGACAACAACACAACCTGGACGGAGTTTTTCTGAATCACGAGAGCACAGAGATCTCGTTGGTTTTACCATAAACGTGAGAAAACGATCGTTTTCTTTGTGCCGTAGATGAGCCTCCGGTGACGAGTGCAAAAGCATCATCCGCATCATTTACATGTTTTCAGATTTCCTAATTTACACTCAGAGGTTTTTCAGCGCTGCTGATTCGTTGGACTGACCGTGTCGACGCTCTTGCTGGGGTAAAGGCACGTCTCCGCTCCGTTGGTGAAATTACAGAAGACCTTGAAGGAGTCTCTGGAGCAGCCCTGGTTGGGGTCAATCCAGTAATCTCCTGCAGAGGGCGACAGAGAGACAAAGCAAAGCATGAAAACTCTCACAGTCGAGTTTATTAAAAACAAAAACATCTTTAGTTCTTCATGATTATCATTGTCAATAAATGATTCAGTGCTGATGTTTCTAACTATTTCCTGTGAAACTC
This sequence comes from Chaetodon trifasciatus, assembly GCA_037975065.1. Classification (NCBI taxonomy): domain Eukaryota; kingdom Metazoa; phylum Chordata; class Actinopteri; order Chaetodontiformes; family Chaetodontidae; genus Chaetodon; species Chaetodon trifasciatus. Next base: position 45,823 of record JBBMOE010000150.1, read on the forward strand.
ATCTTCTTTCTCTCTTGCAGAAAAAGTCTTTTTGTCCATCACAAATATTTCCTGTTGATATCTAAACACTGTCTACATCTGACCATGTGATTATCTTTCTTCAGCAGCTCTTCAGCTGCACTGACCAGGTATAAAAAGGAACACCTGTTGGAGATTATATATTCCAATACATCAATATCTCAAAATGGCCACTCCAGATGACGTGTGTGATTTGCATCTGTATGGCCACACTGCCTCCAGCATTGCTGCTTTTAATATCAGGTGTAATAAAGAAACAAATTAGATTTGTCCAATTAAATTCTCATAGGGATCACTGCTCTGGGCAGGCGGGGTCTCTCACCGTCTTTGAGCTCTGGCTGGCTGAGGTGCAGGTCTTGGCAGGTGCGGGCGGGGCTGTCCTGGGTGCCCAGAGGGAAACGCATGGTCTCGATCTCATGTCGAAGTGAGTTGAGAGAGCCGAAGATCTCCTCCATGCCTTCGCTGCCTATCAGGAACTCGGTGCCAGCGGTGTCGGACGCAGGCATGTCGGGGTCGGACTCGGGGAGCAGCTGGCTGGCGTCGATGGAACGCTTGGACTTAGGACTCCTCTGGATGGGCAGGGGCTGAATGACCTCGCCAGGTGGACCCTGGGCAGCAGGTTTACATTTCAATCAACTAACTGACAGACAGTGCGTGGCGATGAGTGAGCAGAGGAGAGTTTCTTTCTTTCACAATGGAAGGTGAAGAACTTACAGGAGGTCCTGGAGGTCCTTGCACACCCTTTTCTCCCTTTGGACCAGCGCCTCCCTGAACACAGCAGAGAGAGGAAAGAGCAAAAATCAAAAAGCATTACTGTACAGCAGATCCAAGTCAGCACATTTTGTGGACTATGTCATTCATTTTGTGCCGTACGAACACTCTTAAAGTATACTCACAGAAGAACCCTTAGCTCCTTTGATACCTTGAGGACCCTGTGAAAGACACGAGGCTTTAGTTTAAAGATGAAAACCATCCTTCAGTGTTTTACCGCTGTCACTCATTTCTGTGGTAACATCATAATAACATGTGGGGAACTCCAAGAGGAAGCAGAAAGTGAGAGGTCGTGTTCATGGGATAAAACGGCACTCACAGGCAGACCAGGAGGACCAGCAGGGCCGATGGGTCCGGTGCCTCCACTCATTCCCTGTAACAAAACACCACACGTTTAACATGAGAAGAGATTTCACACATAATCATCCACCTGAAGGTGAATAACGCTGGCTGAGCTGCTCCTATCTAACACGTGAAAGAGGTCAGACTTACGGTCTCTCCTTTTGGTCCAGAAGACCCCTGAGGCCCGGGCAGACCTCTGTCTCCCTTCTCTCCCTGCTCTCCTGGGGGTCCAATGAGACCGATAAGACCTGGGTGTCCCTTCTCTCCCTTGGCACCGGGGTCTCCACGCAGACCCAGCAAACCAGGAGGTCCCTGCAGGAGGAGAAGAGGAGGAAGACGGCGAGGAGGAGACAAGAAACATGAAAACCAGGAGAGGAAGAGAAAGATGGACAGGTGGAAGACAGGAGGAGGAAAGGAGGATTGAATGAGAGAGCAGGAGGAGGAAAAGAATGAACTGAACAACTTATTTTACTGAATGTACTTCATGTACAGCAGAGCGGATGAATACATGAACACAGAAAGGCTGTGCTGTCTTACGATAGGTCCAGGTGGTCCTTTCTGTCCAGAGGGTCCTGGAGATCCTTGCTCACCCTGAAGCACACACACAAACACACACATTTAGCAGGCGGTGGCCACACTACACAACACACTACACACAACAAATAACACACACACATCAGCTGTTCTTCCTGAAATGTTGGATTTTCTACTGGTCACATTAACAAATCTTTACTGACCACTGATCCAGGGAGTCCTCTGAGACCCTCTGTTCCTGGTTTCCCTGGTACACCCTGGGGGCCCACAGGGCCAGTCTTTCCTGGGGGGCCGACAGCACCTGGGTCTCCCTGTTAATGATGATGAAGAATCATGGTTAAAAATGTTTTAAAACAGCACAAAATATGTATCACAACTGCCAAATAAAAGAAAATGGGATGAGAAAAGACAGACAGAGAAACGTTTTTCAAAATAAAAGCACACTTAGTGATTTATCCAATGATCCATAGAAATGATCGTCACCAGGAAGTGAGACAGTGATGTGATGCCAACTTTGGTATCTTCATTTCACTTTTGTGTTGTTTGCTTTGAGCTTAGACTTAACATTATCAATGCAGAACCACATGGAGGTGAAGAGTGGACTAAAAAGCTCTGGACTCACCTTAGTTCCCTTCTCTCCCTGACGTCCCTCTGGTCCTCGTGTTCCAGCAGGACCCTGGCAAATAAAACACACAACACTGCATTTACAAACCCAAATACAGTCTGTGGTTTTAAATTCCATCACTGTATGTCAAGCAACGGCCATTCACTACCGCGTACTGTACATGTACGTCTACCTCTCAGAGTATACAAAGGTTGACATAAACAGGTTTTATGCTACAACTTTTACCAGCTTCACAACGACTTCACTACACAAAAAAGGCTTCAGGCTGTGACAATGAAGGACAGAAGCCGAATGGATGCACGACGGAGACGTATTCATTCATGTCTGCCACTGGTACGACCAGTGCCAGTCAAATGAGGATGGTGACCTTACCCTCTTTCCTGGGGGGCCGGGAGGTCCATTCTCACCAGGGGGTCCAGGAGAACCCTGCAGGAGGAGGCGAGAGAGCAGATTGAGGGTACTGATAAATTTTTATAACACTTCCTATTAGCATACAGTATCTGCATCGTTGCATCTCGACTTACAGATTCTCCTGCTTCGCCGTCTTCTCCTCTCTCTCCCTTGGCGCCATCTTGACCCTGAAGGAAAACAGATCAGGCTTAGTGGTTTTTCTTCTTCTTGTTCGGTTAGAAGCTCAACAAGCTGAACTGTTGGCAGCCGAGTAGCTACATACTACACAGCTTTGAAATCTAACAGAATATATCATTGATACGGTGTTAAAAGTGAAAAAGGGGGTACTCACTCTGGGTCCAACCTCACCAGGGGGACCAGGATCACCAGGGAAACCGACGGGACCCTGAAGTTAGAGACAAGAACAAAACGTCATCTGAATCTATGGCCATAAAATGAGCAGAGGAAAGAATTCTTTTGCTACAGTGGAGTCTATAATCATTGATCTGTGTGGCCATGTCACTGTGTGTGTGAGTGTGTGTTTGTGTGCACTGCATTGTGGGTGTCGTACAGGGTTTCCTTTGGGTCCGTCGTCTCCAGGCCGTCCTCGTCCTCCGGCAGGTCCAGCAGTTCCAGGTTGTCCAGACTCTCCCTTCTCTCCGCGCTCTCCACGAGGACCCTGTCAACAGGAGCAGTTCACTCAGGGATGCTGCTAACAGTCAGTGAAGGCACAGCATCCTGATAACTCAGCCCAGCTTTCAGGGTCAGACACTAACCTTCTTTCCGGGCTCCCCTCCGATTCCAGGTGGTCCGGACTCACCGGGCTCTCCCTGTGGACCAAAACCGTGTTTCTTTTAGTTCTCAGGACAAACTCAGTTAAATTCACTTATTCCTTTGGAATCATCAAACTCGTACAGAAATACGGCTTCAGTGTTAGAAAAACATTATTTATCTCTCTACCTTCTCTCCAATAGGTCCAGGATTACCCAAACCACCGGGAGGACCTTGAGGACCCTGAAAAACACACAAAAACCATTCAGACAAAAAGACTGAATGATAATTCACATCAAGCTAACAACTGCTTGCTAAATCACGCTTTCAGGCTCTTAAAAGTCACTTGACAGAATGTTTTTTCATCATCCTCTTTGTAAACAAACCGTGCTGCGTTATTTTTAAAAGAAACTCATTTAACATGCTACATCTGACAGCCAATGCTGCAGCAGTGCCGTAATATCTCCACAACAGCTCTTTGGAGTGTAACTCCTGCAGATAACATATTACTGTCATTTTATACATGAGAGCTGTAAACACTCACGTCAGCACCGCTGGGTCCAGCAGGGCCACGAGGTCCTGGAGGGCCTGGAGGTCCCTGGAAACATAAAGAGGCTCATGCTTTTATCATCACTTAAGATTTTATTATGATAAAATAAATCAATGCTGCAGTCATTATGATTGATGTCACATATTTCTGAAACTCACCAGAGGTCCAACATCTCCTGTCTCTCCCTTCTCACCTGGTGGTCCTGGCAGTCCCTGCGGGACAGAGATGAAAGTTACAAAAATTAATAATTCAACTTTGCAATGTAGCAAAAGATTATTGCACAAAACTTCATCTAAATATTTGCGTCATAGCCTGAAATAAAGATTAAACACAGATTTCAGTGAATCTGAGGTGAGTATTGTAGCTTTTATTTTACCTGCAGTCCGATGGGTCCTGGAGCTCCTGGGAATCCTCTGGTTCCTTCATCACCTTTAGCTCCAAAAGGCCCCTGCTGGCCCCTTGGTCCAAGCTCTCCATCAGCACCCTGCACCACAGAAGAAGAAAAACAGAAACAAAGACATGAGAGAGAAGCACACGTTTTATAAGTTAATGCAACCAGGATCAACCACCTGTCACTGCAAACTGTCTGATTCTGCCTTCAAAGAGTTAAAGTCTAAACTTACAGCAGGACCAGGCTGACCAACTGGACCCATTGGACCGGGTGGACCAGGAGGACCCTACGGACAAACAAAAACAGGAATTAAAACAATGAGCAAAACAACAAAACAGCGGTGATACAATAAAGAGAGAAACAGCATCTTCAGACAACTTAAATTCACACGTCGGCCTCACTCACATGCTCTCCTTTAGCTCCCTTGGCGCCCTTCTGACCATGCTCTCCAACCTCACCCTGCATTGACAAACATCATGTTACAGCAAAGACGAGTTTGAAAGTCTTTATGACACATTATTCTGGATGGTTAATAAGAGAAGCAAGGTGGTTTTTTAAAGGACGTGTTGGTGTGAAGACTGTTACTTAGAGTTACTGGCCTTGTCTCCGTCCTCTCCAGGTACTCCAGGTGATCCGGCAGGGCCAGGAAGACCCACGGGACCCTGCACTCCATCGCGACCTGCAGGGCCAATAGGTCCTTTCTCACCCTGAGCGGGAGAAAAAGAACAAAGAGGAGAATCAGAGGCTGATAGCTTTTCTTTGGCTGCATGGATGGTGTCTTTCAACACTACTGCTCTTTGGATGAAATTCTCCAGAGTACTCACAGGAACTCCCTTCTCTCCAGCAGGTCCAGGGGGCCCCTGAGGGCCTGGCCTGCCAGGAGGTCCAACAGGTCCACCAGTGCCAGCTGGTCCTCTCTCACCAGGGGACCCCTACAAAAGTACAGTATCATAAAGACAGTACAGATTACAGCAGGTATTCATTACATGAACATTGAAATACTAAAACAAACAAAATGAATTACAGACAGAAATGACGTACTGACCCAAGTCAAAGTAACTAAATCCTCTGTTCAGAAACTACAGTACTTTAACTAAGTGGACTAGCTGTAATTCATTCAGTTCTTTACACTGGAGTTAGGCTGTTATGAAAATGAACTGTTCATATGGTTTGAAACGTACAGCAGGTCCAGGAGGTCCGGCAGGTCCTTCACTTCCCTTCAGTCCTCCACCGCCCTGGAAGAAAAGGCAAGAAGGGATTAAACAGTAATATTTCACTTCACCTCTGCCAGACACTTTTATGCAGAAGTGAACTTACTGCCACCAAAGGATCAACACAAGCTTAAAAACGCTCTCTCAAAAACAAAAGGCAGCTAATCGTTGAGCTAAAAGTGTCTGCTTGGTGATCTACGCAGTATTTCTCTTGGTCAAACTCACAGGGGTTCCAGGCAGTCCTCTCTCTCCAGGGAAGCCTCTCAGTCCTGGGGGTCCGTCTTTACCGGGGCCTCCGGGGGGTCCAGGGTCTCCCTTGGTGCCCTCCTTTCCTGAGGGACCAGAAAGTCCCTGCTCTCCAGGTGGACCTGGGGGTCCGGGGTGGCCGCGCTCGCCCATGGGGCCGGTCTCTCCTGATGGACCCTGGGAGGATGAACATGGAGAGGAAATAAAGTGCAAATGCACAGAAGGTGAGAGTGGAAGGAGGGCAGAGAGAAAAAAAACAGACAGGAAAAGAGGACAAGACGTGTTGTTATGAAAACGGATGTGATTTAGTGAATCAGCAATGACAAGAATCTGAACCAGCATTTAGAAAACTCACCTGAGGTCCAACTACTCCAGGAGGCCCAGGTGGACCCATTTTACCTTGGAAACCCTGCAGGAGAGAAATATAGTTCTCAAAAAATCTGCAAAAAATTGAACCTCCGTCTTACTGTTGAGACGCATCACAACGTGAGTAATCCACGTCTGAATCATCACAACAACTCAGCTTTTCTCACAACCGTCACAATCTGAGCTTCATGACTGCACAGACTGCTTTGCTCACAGTTTTGTGTCCACTCAACACAAAACAGAAACCAAAGATCCAGTCTGAAAAGTTATTTTAACTGGACAAAGAACAATGAAGAAACATCAGTGCACATCAGCTTTAGAAAAAGAACTTAACTGATTATTGCACTAATACTTAATTATTGCATATTTAACTGTGAAGATGCCTGGATTAGTTATCTAAAGAAAGCTATAGATACTTCATTGGAGTTAACTGAGATTGATTGGAATCAGGGTAAAAGTCTTAAAATCATCGGTCAAAGAAAATACAACTTACAACTTCGCCTCTCTGGCCGGGGTGTCCAGGCAGCCCATCCTTTCCTGGTGGTCCCTGTGAGGAAGCGTCAATCAACCATTAATTAAATCTCGATCTTGAGAGCTGTCCCTACAAGCCAGAGAACATCAAACCCAAAACAATGTGGCATTAAAACGTTTTCTTACAGGAGGTCCCTTTGGTCCGGGGAAGCCATTGGCTCCCTGAGGCCCGGGCAATCCCTGGAGAGACAACAACACATGATGTGATAAGAACATGTAAGAATACCCAACAGAGCCATTCAGTGTCTGAGCATGAGGCACAGATTTGAATGTAAGCTCTGACGTGGCGCTACCTGGCAGGATATGATGACCTGTCATGAAAATGAAGCACTCACCCTCTCGCCAAGAGGACCAGGAGGGCCATCACTTCCTGAAGTTCCCTAAAAAAACAACAACACAGTAAATAAAATATTACTATGAACTATTGTTCATTAATATCTTTGGCTTATTGAAATGGGCTTCACTCCAATTTTAAGTTATTTTGAGGTAAAGATCTAAATAAATCTATGAGTGTATCACCCAGTGTCTGAAGCAGGACGGCACAGAGTAGGAATGAAACGTTTACTTAAACTGTTGTTCAAGGTGTAGACAAACCTTTGCTCCTGGTTTCCCAGTCGCACCCCTTGGTCCTCTCTGGCCTCTGGGGCCCTGATGGACGCAAACAAACAGCATAATAAGCAAAAAGCCTCCATCAGTCAAAAACAATGCAACAGTGCTACCTGTCATCACCTTGATGTTCGATGAGTTTTTAATTAAGCAAATCGGGTCTTAAAGAACATCATAACATTCCCTAAAAATCTTGTGACCATCAGTGGTTTGACTTCACTCCTTGCTGCAGTGATGCGCAGGTGTACCCTGTGACCCTGTGATGTCACTGTTGGGCGTGGTTGAAGGTGAAACAAAGGACCAGAACCAACCACACGCAGCATCAACGATCGTCAGAGGTGAAACAGGCCTTAAACTTTCAACCAGTGAAACTCTGCTGTTCAGTCTGGTGCCAATTATTGTTTAACCCCACGAGCAGAAGTGACAGTTTTTATCTGTCTGTGCTCAACAGCTCGAGTGGGAGAAAGGTCAAAGACCTCCAAGCAGAATGAATAATAAATGTGAAACGGTACCGTTGGTCCTCTTTGTCCTCTTGGTCCTGATTTGCCAGCAAGACCCTGAAAAACAAAGAAAAAACCATTACAGACTGAGTCAAACTGCCCTGTATTTTACTGCACCTGTCAGGACTGTACATTACTGACTATAGAACTTAATGTGCAAGATCCATCCGTCTTATCTGTGTACAGATCAGTTATATCATTTGACACAGTCGCCGCTTTGATCGCTCATCATTCAAAGCTTTACGGAGCTGAACAGTCTGACATGAGAAGCAAAACCTTCCACAGAACCGCCGACTCACCCTTGTTCCCTTCTCTCCGTTTGAGCCAGGGAATCCTGGGAATCCAAGAGATCCCTGAAAAACAAATCAACATCTCAACACTGGCACTGTTTCTCACCACAAAGAAGAAAGAAGAAAGCAGAAGAAAGAAGAAGAAAGCCTCCTGGATGGATAAATGAGTCAGTGAGAAAGGCTGATGCGGTATGTGTGTTCCTCTTACCTTGGGTCCTTGTCTTCCAGGATATCCAGGAAGTCCAGTTACACCAAGTTTACCCTGAAATCACATGAAGACATCATTACTCATTATCCTTTAACTTGAAAAGGGCACAACATCTGTATGTGTGTTTAGATATTACCCGCCAGTTACAGAACACATTGTATAACGATGACGTGTTCAAATTCAGAAAAGATAAAGGACAAATGAGAAACGGCTGATGTGCTCAGGTGTGCTGCACTCATATTAACATAATAAAACGAATGACAAAATGTCCTGCAGAAACTGAAATATTTAGTCACAGTAAGTACCACAAAATGAAATTAAATTTATTCAAATATTCTTGTAATATAATTACAAAACTCTATAAATTCATGTTTAAATGCCATGTTTCATTCAAGTGCACATGCACGTAGAACCACAAGAGGGCAGCACAGTGATATTTCCTGCCTGTACACTGTCGGGTGGCTTAACCTTCATCTTTTTTTAAAAAAAGGGGAAACATCTTGTGAAATTTATTTTTCACTTTGATGAATAATAATGAAATAAGGAAATGATACAAAAATATCTGTAACCTATCTCATGTGAGTCAGTCATGTAGTTTTGTCCTGAGAGAACAGGTCGTACCTTTTCTCCAAACAGTCCAATTGGTCCGATCTCACCAGGAGGTCCGATGCGACCCTTTGGTCCCTCTGGACCGTCCTCTCCTCTGGGCCCTGGTACTCCAATCTCACCCTGTGAGCAGAAGACAAAGCAAAACCATCAGAATAAATCAACACAATATATACAGAGTAATTACTCAATCAAAAACACAATACAAGCATACGAGCAATCAATCAATCAATGCCTTCATTCATCCATCACTCATTCTATTAATGAACTGGTCTTACCCTCTCTCCCTTGGGACCAAAATCTCCCTTAATTCCAGGGAAACCATCTTCTCCCTAGAAACACAAACAGCACATGCAGGACACACTCAGCAAAAGAGTAAATGAACCTTGTTTTTCATTTGAACTCAAAGTACTTTCAGACAAAGACCGGCCATGTTTATTCCAACATTTTGCTACTGTGAGTTGTTTCTGTGAGTGAACTAAAAATGTAGATATCATCACTATACAACTGTGATGTAAGAGAGCGTATTTCTGGAGTAAATGATGTGTATTTGGAAGCATTAAACTGCAACGGATCACTTACCTTCTCTCCCTTGTGGCCCTTCAGTCCACGGATTCCTTGACTTCCCTGCAATCAAAGCATTGCATAATCACTGTTATGCTCAGGAATATTCAAGTCTTGTGTTGGTTCATGCAGTGCAAAATGTCAAAAAAGGAAAAGTAATGTGTTTATTGATGCTGACCTTGATGCCACGAGGGCCAGGATAGCCGATAGCTCCCTGGGGACCGCTGGGACCCTGCAGGAGATCAAAGAAAGAAGGGCGAGTTTACAACACAATAAATAGCTTAAAGTAAACATGTGCCGGCAAATGTAAGGTAAATGTGCATTTTAATCCAACTCTTTCAGATGTAATATCTATAATTGACACCCACGTGGTTTCCTTTGGTGCCAGGAGGCCCCTCCTTTCCTGGGTGACCCTGAGAAGTGAAGACAGAGAGTTCAAGCCTCAGGAAGGACATCCGGTGTTTGTGGATTCACCTTAATTCAGTTTTCATGATATAAACAAAGAAAAAACAAAGATGGAAACGTACAGGAGGGCCATCAGCTCCAGGCATCCCTGGCAGACCTGGTTTTCCTGTGGGACCCTGGTGGGGAAGACAAAGTGGTCATGAGTGAAGATTCAGGGGGTGGTGGTGCTGCGCCCTGTTTGGGTAACTGCCATGAAACACCATAAGAAGAATAACGTGCTAAAAACTGTGCAGCTACCAGGCTGACAGGTATTCATCCACATGAAGTTTTTCTCTCATCAAGAGTACTCCAACATGTACAGCAACACGTCTCAAAGACTGGGAAAGATGTGGAACGCTCCAAAAACACCTGTTTGGATCGTTCCACAGGTAAACAGGCTCATTGGTAACAGGTGATAGTATCATGATTGGGAATGAAAGGGTCATCCTGGAAAGGCTCAGTCGAGGATGGAGCGAGGTTCACCACTTTGTGAACACATGATTGTATGAAGGATACATGATGACTGCATTTATAACTATATATATCTCCCAGAACAAGTGTACTTCCTCTATCTTGCCGTACTTTTAATGCAGAGTAACTACATGTTTTTGGTTTCTTACTTTCTCCCCTGGGGGTCCGAGGGGTCCTTGAGGTCCTGGCATTCCCTGCATGAAGACAAAATAAAATGTGGTCAGTGTTTGGAATGAAGAAATGCTCTCAACATCACTGTTTTTGTGTGCATGTGTATGTACGCCTATGCCCTCAGCACACAATTACTTCAGATATGAATATCATAAGTATGTGATACTGGCCAGCTGTCCTCAGTCTCACCTGAGTTCCTGGGGTTCCCTGCTGACCTGGAGGTCCTGGTTCTCCTTGAGGACCCTGAGAGACAGAAATAGAAGATAAAGTGATGACAAATGCAGAGCACACAGAGTGGAGGACTGCTGATGAAAAGAGAATCATGTCTCATTAAAAAAAGCTTTGTGTTACTGTAACAGGTGCTAATATTAATAATGTTCATATAACACATGATTATATGATAACACGGTAGAGAACACTGACCAAGTTTCCCTTGGGACCGTGGGGTCCGTCGTTTCCTCTTACACCCTGAGAAGAAGAGAGGACAAACGGAGAAAAATCAGACTGGAATTCTGAACAAACGGATGTTAATCATTCAAATGGATAAGAACTGCACATACTAATAACTAACTCGCTGAAGTGAGGGCTTCTGTCCAAAGCCACTATCTACAGTGGGAACTGAAACCATCTTTGCTTCATGCCACTCACAGCAAATTAGAGATTTTGGTGATGATGCTGTGTGTGTGTCTTCAGATTTGTAGGAATCAGCAGGCACTTAAACGCTGCTGCTTAAAGGAGAACTCTGCCAACTGTACACATAAATGTCTTTGGAAAAGAGTTGCAGAAAGCCTTTAGTGGCTCCAGAGGGAGCTGTGCGAAGTCTGACAGACTGCCTGAAGCGACGCTGATTGGGGCTGAAGAGGACAAGTTTGAAAAGACAAAAATCTGGGGGCGGGGAGTTAGAAAGAAGTGACCTCTGTAGTCCACTCCTCATTTCTGCTTGAGGCTAGCTGCTCGAGGCTACATTAGCTACTCTTAGCATAACACACCTGAATGTCTGACTGAACTGTTGGCAGTCGAGTTGCATTGTGGGTAATGTAGGTGCCAGGTTTTGTATGTGGAATGTGTGGAATCAAAAAAACAATATCTCTGCATCTATTTTGATCCTTTAAAAAAAAAAAAAAAAAAAAAAAAGCTGTTTATTATGAGTCAGACAACGTTGAGGGAGCTAAACCACTTTAGCCAAACAACTGTAGTACATATAAATATGAGTGTCAAATGGATAGATGGGACTGGGCTGCCTAAATCCTGGTGTCTTGGTATTGTTCTAAGGTGACTGTGGGAACGTTACGCGTTCATTTTTAGATTACTAGACATCCCCGTCTCTATATCAGGAGGGTTATTTCTGGAGAGGCTGCGGGTGTTCAGTGGTCACAGAGGGACAAAACAATGCAGCTAAAATAACTGGAGCACAATGTGGTTTGAAAATGTTTTCACTCACAGGAGGTCCAGGGATTCCAGGAGGACCTTTAGGTCCGAGCAAACCACGAGGTCCCTAGAGACACGCACACGGACGCACAGACACACATACACACACACGCAAGCCAAGATCAGCGAGTCATCAAAGACAAATCATAAATAATAATGCAGACGAATATGAATGGGAGGTCAAAGGTCAACAACAGCTACAGCAGCATCAACAGCATCATGACAAACTCAATACGTAGCGGTACACTGATATTGTGTTGTTACAATAGAGACAGAGGGAGCAAAAGTGACACACTGTGTTGTCATTGAAACACTCACTGGTTCACCTGGGAGACCCCTGGGTCCAACATCTCCATCGTCTCCCTGGAAAGACACATAGAAACATCATGACAAGGACAAAAACATGCTGAATATTAACAGTTTCGGCATGACGCGATGATGATGATGATGATGATGATGATGTTTTGGAATCATTTCAGATTCTTTCATATCTTCGTACCCTCTCTCCGTCCTCTCCTTGAGGTCCTGTGGGTCCCATCGGTCCTGTGTCACCCTGGGGGAGATGAAAGAGTGGAGGGGTGAGGAATCGGAAAAAATATTTAGCTCTGTTTGCAAACAGATACTCAACTATTGAAGTTCTTATACATATTCAAGAACAGCCAATGTTGTTTTTACTACTGCTACTACTGTCACTACTACCACCATACAAGTAACAATAACACTGTGTGAAGTGCGTGTGGTATTCTGATTGTGATTTGCTTGTGACTCACCCTGTGTCCTTTATCACCGGGCAAACCAGGAAGGCCATCAAAACCACGGTCACCCTGAGAGAGACACATATGTAAGGCATTATCAGTGTGCTGAAGAAGACCGAGTAAAATATGGCTTAATCATACTCTTGTGTAGCTTATCAGGTTACAGATTTATCATTTCACCAAGGGGGACATATGTTTAATTAAACATATGTTTAATTAAGGGGTCTGTTCCAGGACTTTCAAAATGCCAGCCATGTGACAAGACCAGCTTCAAACACAGAGCACAAATCACCAGCCAGTACAGTTCATTTTGACAGTGTCCATGAAGGTAAGACAAGGAAAGAGAGAAATTACCTTAACTCCAGTCTCTCCTGGCATTCCCCTGGCACCATCAGCTCCAGGACGGCCCTGTCAGGAGACAAGGAGAGGAAGAACATGTTTTAAAGTGCTACTGTATGTGTGACAGCAGTTGCACAACTTGCCAAATAACCATGTTCTGTGTTTGACAGGGCACACTTGGCTAAGATAGAGAGGACGGGTCTATAGATGATTCCTTGTCTAAGTGTTGAGGAGACTTCTTGTTACTGGTTGAAACATCTGCATCATATACTGCAGTATTTACTTAAACTTGCAGTAGCCCCTGAGCCTCTTTGAAGTAAACAGACAATGAACAACTTCATGAAAAAACAATCACAAGGTAGGCCGGCCATTTTTTATACTCACTCTTCTTCCTGATTTGCCTGGAGGTCCCATCACACCTGGGGATCCCCTGGTGCCCTGAAAAGTTAATTAGATGTCTGTGATAAATTTTTGTCATTTGAGCTACTACAGTATACTATAAGTTCAATAATAACATAAAAAATACTGCACTGTTAAAGGAAAGGTTAATTACATGATTTGACATGCAAACTATTTAAATTCATCACCTGAGGACCGGGGTCTCCACTCTCTCCCTTCAGACCAGGACTTCCTGGATTTCCCTGAAACAGACACAGTAATTATCATCATCCTCACCAAAACCACGCCCCCCCAAAGAAGATAAGAGAAAAATGCTGTTTTGAAAATTAAGAAATGTAATAAAAACTCCATTAAGACTGATTATGAGAGCAGAATCCTTGTATTGGTCAAATTTGTTGTATTGTGTAGAATCAGACAGATAGTGAAACTGATCATTAGCAGTGACAAAAACAAACTCTTGATATGAACAGGTAAGGCTCCAGGTGACAGATAACATACCAGGGGTCCAGGGCGTCCAGTGAATCCCATTGGTCCAGGGGGTCCTTTCAGAGCCATCTAGAGACAACAACATCTTACAATCAGCGATGACGGACACACATGGCTGCTTGTAATGTTGGTGGTGTATGAAGAAAATTATTAATCTCCCTGAACAGTCCATCTTTTGCTGAGTGTTCTTGTACTAACTTCAGTAAGTGAATGGTCTTTTTTAACATCATTATCAAAGAAAGGATATGTATATGTCTATAAAATCATATGTTCATACACATTAGTATACATCTGTGGACACAACGTTCTTCAAAGACAGGGACAATCTCAGGCAATGGTGATGCGTCAAGACTCCTCTGATGTAATCCTTGAGGCAAACTAACCGCACAGTGGAAATATGAAGCAAAAGTGACGACTGACCCTGGCCTGAGACAAGATGGCTGCTGCCTGGGCTTCCTGTGCAGAAACGACAGGACCCTTATCTCCTCCACTCTGACCGAAACGGAACTGCAAAAAGAAAAGAGGAAAGCAGTGAGGAACTGCCAACGTAGGGGTCCCTGAGTGGCCAGCATTAAGCCGTTGTTACAGGTATGTGTACTGAATACACAGAACTGTAGAGAGTAATGAACATGGGCCAGAGTATTAAAGGTATAGAAAGTGTCCACGTTGGAGCAAACATCACTCACATTTATGGACATTCAGAAAGTATGTGTCTCTAATAAAGCATCAAAATTTAAAGGTGACTCACAGGTAGCATGACTGAGGTTCCAGGAGGTCCAGGGACTCCATCAGCTCCGGGCAGACCAGGCCTACCAGGAGGGCCCTGGAAGATGGAGAGAGGGAGGGGTGAGGTGGTGGGTTCAAGGACAGAGTGGAAGTGAAACGCTCCTTTTATAAAGAGCATATATAACAACCAATAATGTCTTAAAATCGTCTGCGCACAGATTCAGCACTAAGGTCTCTATAAACGCCAATTTCTTCAGACGAAGTGAAACACTCACCCTCTCACCAGGGTCACCGACAGAGCCAGGAGGTCCAGAAGAGCCGGGGGGGCCAGTAGGACCCTGAAAGGGAGGAGGGTACAGACTCAATGAGCTGGCCAGTTTCTATGTCACTGTCAGGTGCAGTCTGATTACAGTGTTACACAGAATATCCTCAACATAACAGTCAAGAAAGATTGTCACAACCTTGCAATAGAGAAGTGTACTGGCTAAAGTGGTAGTCAATACTGACAACAAGCCAGAAGAGCAAACCTATGGGAGTATTAATAGAATATTTAGAGCTAAGTAAAACGTTCAGAAAGAAAACAAGAGAACAACCATCATTTACTTACAGCGGGTCCCTCAGGTCCTGGAGGTCCTTCAATCAGCATACCCTGCAAAAATCGAAATGACTTAAAAAAATGTACAAAACCCAACAGAAGGAGTTTAAACCAAGGGCTTATTTTGGGACATTCTACAGCAAAGCAAAAAATCAGAAACATGTTCAGTCTTTTCTATCAGAACAAGAAGGTTATGTCTGTAATTTAGCCTTTGGATGGACATGGACGCTGCTGTTTGAACGACAAGCTTTCTAATTCATAGGAGGAATAAGTTCCCAGTTAGAAACTGACAGCTAATGAACAGGTCACTAACATTGATACTGACTCACTGGTTTAAACAAATAGAGTGGTGTAGGTAACCAGGTGGAAACACTGCGATCATATCACATATATATGTAAGGTATTAACTACACATTAGGACTCTAAAAGGTGAGTGTGTGTTATATTTTAATCACAATCCCAAATCTATCTTGGATTACTTTGGATACAGTTTACCAATGATGAGCAACTGAGTTAGAGTTAGAAAAGCAAGATTGTCATCAGAAGGTTGCTGGTGCAAATCCCTGGAGCATCTGGGAGACATGACCAGAGGAAGCTTTCCCTTTCTGTCATGAAGCTAGCCAGTTTAAATACACCTGCTCAGGTAAAGCAGCATAGAGAGAATTAGTAACTCACAGGCTCCAGGACAGCAGAATCTCCTTTCTCTCCTTTCTGGCCTCTGATGGCAGCCTGAGGAAAACACACATGTAGCCAACAACACAGTGTAGTCAGTATAGAGGTACTTAAACACAACCATCGGAAAAAAGAAAAAAAAAGACCAACATTCACAGAATGCATATGACAGACAATGATGTTTTGGTGGATGCACATTCACATAGAGATACGCACATTAAAACTATTATTCCACTGTATAAAACAGAATGATGAAATGAAAACCTGCTTCGTTCGTGATAAAGACATAAGCCTTCATCCAAATAGCGATGATTCAATGGTTCTCCAAACGGCTGGTCCATTACTTTTGCAAAGATACACAGAATCATCTGCGCTTAGCAGCTCTAAATGAAGCCACGCACACTGAGATAAATGGCATTCAAGACAAAAGATGCAGCCATTGTGTCCCTGCACTTCCAAATGCCTCTTTATGCAGTGTGTGTGATAGTTCAAGTTATCGTTTGTGTTTATTAGGACCCCCAATAGCTTCTACCACGGTAACAGCTATTCTTCGGGGTCCTGAGGTGCTCACTACACACCGTATAGATTAAAACCCATTTCAACCACTGATGTGGGGACAAGGTCCTTTAAGTATTTGAAATGCATTCAAATACAGGTTTTTCTGTGATTGATTGAGCTTGCCTGACTTGTATGGTGGCCATTCTGAATTTACTTATTTCACACTTTGGGTGAAAAACTGAAACAGCTGTTAACAACCAATACATAACTCAGTCTCAGGGGCACTGAAGGTTAATTTTTAAGATTAAGTCTGAACAGATAACTGTAGTCACAGGTGTGGCTGGTCCTCACTTATGTGTTAAAGTGCAGGTAACTATGTCTACATTTTCTATCCCAGCCTTCTGGACAGTTTCCTGCAGTGCCATGTGTGTTCAAATTCACCAGAAGGTCAACAAGAGTGGTAAAAACAAAAGACTTTTAGGGATGGCAAACTCAAACAAGTCATGTGAGAGGACACTGAATACAGTTTGACAAAGACTAGGATTCAGGGTTGGTTGAAACTGATTTTGTTTTTTTTGCCCGTGAAGCAAAACGACTTACGCCTCCCTCGTCTGTCACAGCGGACAGGGCGGGGCCCATGTTGGTATCGGCCTCTCCAGTCTCCTGCAATGGCTCATTGTAGTCCCTGTAGGAATAGTCGTATTCCTTAAGGCCCACGTCCCCAGTCACATACTCCTCAGTGAAGGCCTCCTCGCCCACACCGCCTGCCTTGGTGGCATCTACCTCCTCTCCCACCTGGGGCTGGGTTGGGTTTATCAGAGCCGTGACAGGATAGACAGAGGGGCACGAGAGGATGACCCAAGCAAAGGAAAACAAAGATGCGAGAGGAAGAAGGGACAGTGAAAAGAGGAGGGAGAGGTATGTATGATGAGGAAATGTTAGAGAAGTGGAAAATGAAACAACAGGGGGAGTGGAAGAGGGGGGCATATTTAGAAATAAGTGAGTCTTACCTCTTGCACATGAACAGTGACATAGGGACAGAAAACAAAAAGACATCTGGCAGACTGTGGGGACTCTACTAGTCCCTCATGCTGTAAATTCAGTCTGACTTTTTTCAGGTGAATTCTGAATTAGCGGGTCTACCCTGCGACTTTGAATCTTGTGTTAATCATCTATTTTTGTGCTTGTAATAGCATGTGTTTCCACCAAAGCATATCCTCATCAGCTTGTGTGTGAAGACCTGTGTAACCAAATGACATCTGCCTAAACATACTGTCTGACATTTTAAGGTCATGCTTTGTCGCTAAACACACAGAACTGATATGAAGCACTTTGTGAAAACAAACCTCTGCTATGTGCTATGCAAAGCAACGACTACGTTATTTTCTATTTTACTTACCACAGGCATCTTAAAAACCAAATGAATCCAGTGGGATTTTGCTGCACTGTTATCTCATATTAAAAAGTAATCATTGAAAAAGTGAATACATATGAAGCACTATGACAACAAACTGTGAATAATGCGTGTATCTGCTTTGAAAAGATACTGTATAGAAGTGACACGTCTCGTCAAAACATTAGCAAAAACATCCTTTGCATCAAAATCATACAACACAAAGTCATCAAAGGCAGCTTGTATGGATAAAACAGCAATGATGACAATATGGATTACTGCCACAATAAGTGAGAAACTGATCAGAACAGTGAGAAACTCTTTCTCACTGACAGTTTTCTGACAGTTTAGGGCTGTAAAATAAGCCACAGCAACTACCGTATTCTTTAGCTCAGTTAGATGTTTATCTCAAAGTAGGATGCATTATATTCATCTCCCTTTGGGTAAAACTGCACATCAAATATTCCTACGCGGTTCCAATTTTCACAAGACTTTTGTTCTTATGACAAGATCAAAACCTGATCAACCAAGGATCTTGAGATGAGAACAAAACAGGAATCTTGTTGTTAAGGAAAAGAGGAGCCACATAAAAATGTCTGATGATACAAGCAGATGAATGTGGTGCATTCTCTTTTGACAGTGCTTTTCTTTTATGTCTTGTCTTGTGGCATCGGTGCCAACAAAACACTGATGTGTGGTTAGAAAAGTGTAAAGAGAGACACAGAGCTATAACTATCTGGTTAAACTACAAAGACTGGGCTCACCACCACAATGTCGTCTTCCTTTGGTGATGGAAATCTCCTGAACTAAGATGATTTATTCTTGCTTTTGTCACCATGTGCTAACTGGTAACTTCTGACTTTTTATACTTTCCTGCACAAATTAAGCAAATCATTGTGGAGATTTGGAGTTTCATTTACGTGTATGTTCTTCATAAGGTTTATCTATTCTGTAGGTCTTCATCTTCTTGATCTGTGTCACTGATCAGTGTGTAATTTTCTTTTTACCTGTGCTGGGATCTCTTCGTGTCCAATCACCTCACCGTCTGGCAGTGGGACCGCCTCCTCATAGTAATAATCAGTCTCTGTAGGGGTGTGGCCAGCCTCGGAATATTCAGTGTCTACATCCTGATTGGTCAAGTTGACAGGAATTGGGGAGCAGGGAGGAGGTAAGCAGATTTGATCGGAAGAGCGTGGTTAGTTCAAAGTCTGCTTGTAAGTGATGACGAGTTAAAAAAGAAAATGGAACACATCATAAAATTGTGGTTGCCAGAGGCAAAGAAATTTTTACAGGCAACTCACATTTTTAAAGCTGTAAAGATCCATTTTAAAAAGAAATTTCAGGTAGTTTCAGAGCCTCAATAACTATAAATGTTGCCATATGCAAGATTTAGGGAGTCATTGAGACTACTTTGCTGAGATTTCTTTTCATTGTATTGTTGAAAACTTTTTAAAGCTTTTTAAAGCCCACAAAGCCAAGACTCATGAAAGGGTGAAGTCTGCTCTTACTGGAAGCCGAATTGAGAGCCTCTATCCATCCCTTCAGGTGAAAACATCATAACTTGATGCTTTGGGATGTCTAGTTTCACCCAAGACCAGAAAACAGAGAGAGAACACCAATCAGCAGCCTCACAGAACATGATTCAGTGACTTCAACGTAACAGTCGACGCATGCTATGAATTTTCCAGAACCCACCATGAACCTCACGTCTCTACTTTGAAGCATGTCGGCTTCACACAGCAGACTACAAAATGAATTACATTTAACCTCTAATGAAAACACCTTTGAAGCGTGCTTTTCAGTTTCTGTGAGGCTGCTTTATTCATATTTAATACAAAAATATATCCAGAGACAGAGAAACAGGTGTCAGAGAGAAAACACAGGTACCTCAAAAAAACAAAGGGAGGATGACAGAGTGACGGGGAAGTGTCGTTGTGTTGCCTGTGTACAGAACGTGATAGTATTTGTGTTTTCTCAGGTTTAGTTTTGTGCCATAGCAATCCATGCTCATTCATTTGACCGATACGTTAAAAGTTTCCCCCGAAAAGAAAGAGACGGAGTGCTGGAGTGTATTCAGGTTCTGAGATCCAGTTTCAGCAGCTTGAAGGTAGGAGTATGAAGTGAAGTAAAGAACAATGAAACTGTACAATTAGCCATGCTTCAATGTGCACCGCTGTATCATATCATATGGAGAAGTTGGGTTGATCATGAAGATCATATGATATATAAACAGAGGAGAAGTCACCCAGCTTGGTATGAACCAACTTCCATTCTGAAGACCAGATTGTCCACCATCAAGGATTTACTTCAAAATTTGTACTGCCACTCATCCATTGAAAGATCAGACTAGTCATAAAAGAGATCACCAAAAATGGTAAAAAATTCCAAACATTAAGTTTCACAAAAATTTTGTTGCAGACCCTGGATGGTGGAAAGACCTGGCAGCCAGGTGGGAAAGATCGGACATACCATTCTGGTCATTCCGACCCAAACATGGGCCCTCCTGTTGTACCTGTTGATAACCGTTGTTAATTTTCTTCGCTGGGACTGCAGTTCCACTCAGCGCAGTCTTGCCAAAGGGTGGGAAAGGTTTGTGCTGGGATTTGACATTAATGTCCACCACCATCTTGGATTTCGTGGGTCTGGGTGGAGTGGGCCGGACTGGGGCAGATGTTGAAGCTACTTTCTTCGGTATGGCGACCTTTTCGACCACATTCTTCACTACTTTGGTCACGGTTGATTTGACCAGAGGGACCTTGGTGACCACAGTTTTAATTTTGGTGACCTCTTTGACCTCTGCATTTACTTGGGTTTTTGCTGCTGGAGCTTTGGTAACCACAACCTTTGCAGTTTTTGTAGGTTCAGGTTTTGATGCTTTTGTGGGTTTAGGTGACTTAGTAACTTCTACTTTGACAGCTGATTTAGCTGCACTGACCACAGTCTTTTCTGTCTTTTCTACTTTAACAACTTTCTCAGTCTTTGCTTTTGTAGTGGTTTCAATTTTTGCCTGATTTGCAGCACCAGTACTAATGGCCTTCTTTTCTACCACAGTAATAACTTTGCCACTGCCATTTGCCTTAGCCCCACCGTTGACTTTATTCTCAGCTTTGCCATTGACTTTGACTTTAACCTCTTTAACCTCGATGGAAGTTTTGCCATTTCCATTAGCTTTATACTCTACTGTAGTTTTGCCATTGATGTTTCCAGTAGTCTTAGACACAACAGTGACTTTTCCATTTCCACTGGCTTTCTTTTCTGCTGAGGATTGTCCATTTCCATTACCAATGACTTTTTTCTCGACTACAACCTTGCCATTGCCATTTCCATTCACTTTGGCCTGAGCTGTAGGCTTGGCATCTGCTGTAGCTTTGCCATTGGCATTCGTTTTTGATACAATGACTTTTCCATTGCCATTGTTGTTGGCTTTAGTGGCACCATTTGTTTGCTTCTCTGCAGCAAGTTTACCATTGCTGTTCTTAGTCGGGGCAGCTGTGGGCTTAGATTTAGCTGCTGTTGTTGGTTTGATCTTAGACAAGAGGATCTCTGCTGCAGTGGGCTTTAGTTTGGATGGCTTGGCTGTTGAAGACTTGGGAGCTTTGGTGGGCATAGGCACTTTGACTACAAGTTTGTATGGTTTAGTCTTGGCCGGCTTGGCTGGAGTGGGTTTCACTTTGACAGGGCTGGATTTAGTGGGAGCTGCTTTTCCATTGGTGGCCTTCTTCTAATATCCGAGATTATTGTTTAGTTGAGATGATGTTTAGTATGTAAAAGTGCATATTAACAAAGACAGGGAGAGAAAGTGGAGGAAGACAACGATACATGGAAGGGTTGGGTGGGGGTGAAACGCACAAACAAGGGATGGACAGAAGGAGAGAGAAAGACAAGAGTGGATGTTTTGAGAAACAATGACATAAAGATGGCCAAGGCTTGGATGATTTACTGAGACTGTACAGGCATTACTGGATACAGCAGAGAATTAATACAAGTTTTAAAACAGTGAGCAAATATACACCTGAAAAAGTACCATTACTAAAACAAATTCAAAATCCATATTTTGACAAATTTCATGTCCAGTTATTTTGTTTGTTTTTGCTGATCTCTCCAGTAATGCCATTCCCAATATTAAATGACAAAGCAGCATCTTTGTGCTAATATGAACCGGAGCCTGTGGTTTGGCAGAGGCACTGAGGGTGTGACTGGTCAGGTAAAGCTGATGCTGAACACACACGCTGTACAGACACACACACTAAACATACACATCACTGATGCACTGACCTGCTGTGCTCTCTTTCTCTCATACACACACACAGTTTATAATGCACTGAGCAGTCCAACTGAAAGACAGAGATGGTTACTGTTGCTACCGTAAATTGCTGTTTAGCCATGCAAAAGAAAGAACACGGATGCAAATGCATATTAGTCACATAAAACCACAAAATGAAAATAACAGTACATAATTAATTCTTACCACTCATGCTGCTATAATGAAAATACATGCAACTTAACACTGCCAACTAGCTGGCCAAAATTTCACCCAAATAATATAGTGTAGAGGAATAACAGGCCAACACTGTAAATATTAACTCCTCAAATATGCAATACAGAACACAGACATAGAGGGGACAGCCTGTGGCACACATGCATGTCATGTATGCCATACAAAGGTCAGATGTACAACCATTAATGCATATACCAAGACAAAAATATGTGCATTGATATTCCCATGTTGATTGCAAAATTGGTATGGAAACTGATGATGCAGACGTACAGCGGTAGCATGCGGTGACATCCTCCAAGACATTAAGAAATCATGCAGGTGACAAGATGATACAGACTCATGCCCTGGTCAGACAGTATTGCAAATCTTGTTTTGTTTTGTTGTCTTTGTGTGTGTGTCTTTTTTTGTGATTGACTGAGAAGCTGAAAGGGTGGGGTTTATCAAAAAGCTAGAAAATGCCAGATAATTCAAACAATCACAGTAAAGCACTTAAAGTCAAGTGAATTATGATCTCCTGTGATTAGTAACTTGACACCCATTGTAAAACAAAATGTATTTACAAAGACTATTTGACCAAGATCTGTTTAAGAAAAGGCACCCTGGCTCGTAACTGTTTGCAGGTGCTGTTTTCAATTAGACAAAACACCCAATCATCACGTAATCCATTGGTTTGATAAGGTAATGTTAGCAGCTCCACCAATTGTTAAAAGAGGTGATATTAAGCAACCTTAAGCATCTAAAAAACAACAAACACATCACCTTTTTAACAAATTTATCATGTCAGGCTATTAGCTTTTTCCTGCAGGACTGACATTTCAGAGAGATTGTTGGAGGTTGTTTTCTTTGTGATAAAACGTAATCCATTTCCTTGTGCAGTGCATTATGTGCTGAGAATGTCTTAAACATGAACTTGGTCTCTTTAAAGGTTTTCACTCTATGTGGGAGAAGGCATTTTAGTTTGTTTTAGGGTGGAACAGGATGTGTGAAGAGGGAGTGAAGGTTGGAGATCTGAGTGACAAAGAATGTGAGAAAAATTGTGTATATAACAACACAGCTGCACCTACACCACCCCAGTGCCCCCACTTAGCCACTTCTGAACACACACAGATATATGACAACATGTAAATGACATGAGGACAAAAAAATCATTGTAAAGGTATTCCTGTGTGATGGAGGTGGTGGAAACAGATGTGTAGGCAGTCAATGTGGATTAAAGGAAAGGTGATGAGGAGGTATGGAGTGATGAGAGAGGCATATAGAACAGTTAACGTGAAAATGTGCAGATTCTGAAACAAAGCTTTCAGAGAATGTAAATTTAGCTGATATTCAAACATTCAGCAAGCTAAACCTGTATGATGAATTAACCTGTTATTGCTGTAATACCTCTCTCTCTCTCTCACACACACACTCTCCTTCCCTTCCACAAACCCTGCTTGTGTTTTCCGTCTCTTTTGCTCCCTCTTTACCTGTTGATTGGGGGCCCCAGGTTGGGGAGAGGGGAATGCAGAGGAGGAGGGAACGCCTGTTGTTTCCTCATAATAATAGGGGTATTCATGGTCATCCTGCTCCTCATCAAAGTACTGAGAGAGATAGGGGGATGGAAAGATTGAAAGATGGGAAGGATGGAGGGAGGGATGGGTTGGCAGTGGACAGGAAGGTTCAAGAAAGCAAGAGAAATGGAAGGAGAGGAATTTATGAGGAGGCGGAGTGTGGATTGCCAGGGGGAGGTGAACAGGGGTTGCAGAGGACACAGAGGGAGAAATAAAGGTGAAGAAGAAATCAGATGAATGTGGGGTGAAGCGGCAAGAGGGGGGAAAATAAAACATGGTGACAGACAGCAAGAGACAGCAAAGCAGATAACAGCAAAATGCAAAGCTTTTATTTTTCCATTCATCAGAAGGAGTCTGTGTTGCTGGCTAAAAGGCGCTGATTTAAAAAATGTCCAAACACAGACGACCTTGATGAATGAGAAAACAGCAACAATTAAAGTCAATGAATAAAACCACACTGATTTATATTCATTCAGAAAGCAGTCATATCAACATGGCAGGGTTTGGGACGCAGAGTGCTGGAGCTCTGTACACTGACTGACACAACTGTGCTGACTGATCTGGCATGCAGGCTTATAAGACAAAGGTCATGTACTTTGGATGGATGAATGCAGATGAAAATCACTTGCTACTTTAACTCTGTGATGCACCTGGTGTCAGGGAACTATCAGCTTCCACGTATCAGGATATTTTGAGAGGAACAGAATGAGGGAGCGCTTGCAAAGCTTATAATGAATGTATATAATATGCACAACCAGTCTCAGTAAGCAAAGAGGCTCCACCTTAATCCATCTTCATGCCAAATCCTTGTGTGTCTCAATTTAACCAGGAAACCAATCAAAATTGAACTTCATTTGCATGTTTTATGTTCTGAACAAGTTCTCTTTCTTTCAATCCATGGGGGAAAAAATGGGGAAAGGCATTGATGTTGGCTTGTATCATCCGCTTTCCCCTACCCTTCTGTGTTTCATTTTAGTAGATGAAGGAACAAGTGACAACTACTCCACTGCTGTGACAATTCAAGCTTATGTTCCTACAACGCAAAGGTTATGAAATGATGGAAATGTGCCCATTCTTACAGGCGCAATTATGGAAAGCTATGATATGACAATGCCTCTGCTTTTCTTTTCACACAGACCAAGGAGGTGAAGAGGAAAGTGGATGGATACAAACTGTTGCTGATGATGGGGATGCGTGAGGAAGACAGAAAGGGAGAGCAGCACTTTGATGACATTATCAGATGACCCAAACTGAACCTGAGGAATT
The DNA here is from genome assembly GCA_037975065.1 of Chaetodon trifasciatus. NCBI lineage: Eukaryota > Metazoa > Chordata > Actinopteri > Chaetodontiformes > Chaetodontidae > Chaetodon > Chaetodon trifasciatus. The sequence continues at coordinate 71,034 of JBBMOE010000150.1, forward strand.
CTCTTTCATTTTCATAGGACTGGTGCATTTAGAGTGGCCTTTGTTCTCATAATCAGACCATGTTTTCTAGCTTTCTTAACAGGTAAATTCACAGGAACTTGAAAAAAACTGCAAGAAGACTGTATATGAGGGACCTCCTTCCTGAAAGGCAACAGTGCTAACCACTATGCCACAGTGCCAGCTCATAAGATAAGAGATTATTTTTCAATTAATAAGATTCCTCACTGAATTCACTGACCCAGAAGTATCTACTCTGTGACAGCCACGATAAGAACTGGACTGACTCTAAATTTCATACACGTAAAAACATGCTTCAGTCAGTCAAATCTCATTCACTATCAGATACAAACAAAAGTGTTTCGCAGACTATTCAGATCCAGTGAAACTTTCAATAGTTTTCTTTCTTCAAGTTTTAATAAGTGTCACAGAAAAGGAAAAGGAAGTCCACAGGTTCTGTTTGGGCCTGCTTTATTGGAGCTACAGATGAGCCTACATTCTTATGAATAAGTTGTGTTAGCACAGAGCTTATGGTCTGAATTTATCGGCTCCGTAATGGATGCTAATCAGTAGTCTTATAAGTGCTACAGGATCTGTGTGTAGCAGTGCATTTGCTTTGTGTGAACAACTGAGACCTCATCCTGCAGTAACCTTCATAAGAGGTGTAGGTCACATCTAAAGGCTGGTTACTGTACCCTGCTGGAAGGTTTTCAAGAAGATTATTCACTAAGAAGGTTACTTCAGTAATTAAAGTTTCATATGTATCGAGGAGCAAATGTTGATTTCATGCGTCTGTGTATGAACTCGTGTTGTGTTGATGTTACTCACGTATGTATTGGGGTCCTGAGCCTGGGTCTTGGGCAGTGGGGAGTCACAGTCAGGGCTGTAGTGTTCACAGAAGTCATAGGCAGCCTGTGAGTTGGAGGCGATCAGCAGTTGCTGGATGTCTCCCTATGAAGAAGAGAAAAAACAGATCAACAAAGATCTGCTAAAGCAAGCCTAACTTGCTAAAGCGTTATATGACCCAAAAAACTGTAAAAGCCATACCAAAACACCAACAAATATATGATTTGCCAGTTCAAACTCTGTAGTTACAGAGTGCTACAGTAGAGGGTACTCACAGTCACTTAACAGTCATCAGCCATACAACCAAAAACTGTATAGTTTGTCCCTTTGCCAGTCACACTTATGAAGGTTCTCACCTGGAAAACCTCCTCATCAAGCAGACGGGCACCGAACACTGTGATGCCATTGGTGTCGATCTCTGCGTTGTTGCCGCGGGGCAGAGGACGGGTCATCTTCTTCTTGCAGTCCAGGAGCAGTGTCACGTTCTTCTTTGAAACAGAGATAGCGATGCGATGCCACCTAGAGACGAGGAGGAGGAACAGAGGGCAAATAAATGTGCAATGTGACTACAGGCCTGATTAAAAAGGTGTCAAACCAACCCTCAAACCACATACACATTCCAACCAACACTCACACACATACTATGACCAACCACTAACACCCACATGACCCCAATCATGTCATCTCAACCAGTCACAAACTGGTTGTTGCTGGTTACTGACTTGCCATCAGCCAGGTTGACGCCTCTGAACAGTGGGAAGTCCTCAGGGGCTGGCTTGCCGTTCTGGTCCTCATACAGGAAAACTGGTGAGCGTCCGATTTCAATGCCCAGCTGCTGGATGCCCTGCTCACTGTAGATGGAGAGGAGGAAGGCCTGGAGACCAGCATGGGCCTTAACCAGAGCCATGATGGAGAAGTTCTCCGGGAATCGACCTATTGATGAGGGAAAGGAGGGATGGGAGAAGAGAGACAATGAAAGAAGGCAAGGGTTATATCATGAACATGGGTCATTGCTAGACTTGTGGGTATTTTACAAGAAGAAAAAATGAGGAAGATGCAGTAAAGGAGAAAGGTGGAAGGTGTGTAGACTGACCTGAACCTTGCACCAGAGCATTTGTCTATGAAGGAGGGAGGAGAAGGAGGTGAAGGTGAAAAAAGAAGAGGAGACAGGTTTCAAGCAGGACAGATTAACAGGTTGTGGCTGGGAAAGGAGGAGAAAGAATGGAGATGTAGTGCAGGATGAGAGGTGGAGAAGAATAAGTGAAATGACACCAGCGATGAGCTTCAAGAGATTAAAATAAGAGATCTGTGTCAGGATCAACTGATTGTGGAATATCAGTATATAATACATAATAACAGGTGAGCAGAGCTGCAGAAGGAATGCTAAATCTCAGAAAATGAGTTGAAAATCAGCTTTGACTTTTGAGGATTTTTTTTTTTTTTACAACCACATAAGTGCCACTCTCTGTTTGCTCTCCTTACTCCAGGGTGTCAGAGGGTATACTAAAGTTAATTTGTTATGGCTCTCCCACACAGTTTAACTGAGCTGCTGCACTGCAACACATAATTATACTTTATATGCAAGAGCAATCTAGCATAAAGCACAATAGCCTCACTTAACTCCAGAGAACTGGGTTTAAATACACCTAAAACATATATAGCAACCTGTAATTCTAATTATAGGTTTCTGCACTCTGGAATTCATCAAATACGTTAAATATTAAGCCCCCTTAAAGTGTACTGTGATGGTCCCTCTCTCCTAAGCAAACTGTCTTGTTGTCAAAAATAAAACAGATCCAAAAACTTCTAATAATAAGTTATATTTGTTTTATAATAACCCGCAACGTTGCTACTGCATTTGGTTGAGTTATTCGCAAACTCGGGGTTCATTTTATTGGCTAATACTGGGCTAACATCAATCCATAGCATTAGCATGAATGACTCCATTTGCAAACGGTAGTTAGCTAAAGTTTGCTAAGTGATAACGTTAGCTAGCTAAGTCTAGAAACTTCCACAAGCAGGTGTCCTGACAAAAGTCGTGTTCACCAACACACTGTAAGGAACATTTTCGAGTGTTTTGCTGCGCATACAGCCACTCACCACAGGCCTGCGAGGAGTGTTAAATTCGGCATATTTTTTTAAAAGTGTGTCTGAAGTTTGACCCATGGCTCGGTCCGTTTTACTGTCAGCGACAGTTAGCTTAGCAAGTAGCGACTGGCGCCGGTGCTGTTGCTATGGATACAACTGCGCACTGATACCAACTGTTGATGGGAACGACTGCAAGATAATCAGAAACTAGTTCCTTCGGTTGAGTCATTCTAAAAACCTTGGGTAATAAATATTTGGATATGCCGTCTGAAAATAAATATGTGCAATAAACTTTTTTTTTTTTATCGATGTAAATAACTTTTTTGTCTAATAAAAACACATACTTATTTTGCACACCTTGTTCTAACTGCTTTGTCAATGCTGTACCTAATTATGGTAATGCCAGTAAAGCAAATTTGAATGTGAATATTCATGAATAAACAAAATAAAACCTGGCTATTCAGTCAGTTGATTTACTCTAAAACAATTCCATATATACGTTTATTATGACATTGGTTAAATTTAATATTAAAGGATAGCTCAGTTCAGTCATCATGAGGAGTACAACTCAAACTAAATAGCTGTTGAGGGCCATCTATTTTGAAGCTGTCTCTTAGAAGTCCTCCATCATTTAAATCACTAGATGATGGTACCTCTTTAAGTTCATAATAACAGTTATTAAACAGCTTTATGGCAGTTTCTCTCCAAATACTCGGACAACCTGACGTCGAGTCCGGCTGAGGCCTACCTGAGAAGAGCTGCTTGGTTGGGGCAGAGATCTGGGCCTTCTTGCTGATGCGGTAAGCATGATCGGGGCTGCTGGAGCGACGGGATGTGCAGAAGCCAGGGACTTTCTTCACGCCCTCTGGGAGAGAGGGAACCTGCAGAGCGCGCAACACATCCACTGGGTCTGAGGAAGAGAAGCAAGAGAAGAAAATCGTCACCACATCTACCAACAATTCATTCAGATGGTTGCTTTGTGTGCAACACATCATCTTAATTCAACAAGTAAACAAATGAAATGTCAAAGAAAATATCCTTTAGTGATAAATCAGTAAATTACACAAGTTTGTCACTAATCCGGCAATCTGTGATGCTTTCAAACAAAACCAGAGATACAACTTCTAAATCTGAGTCCTGCTTTCTGTGGACACAGCGCTTCTCTCTCTGGTTTGCATTTGTCACTTTTTGTGGATGTCGAGGTGTACATGCAGTAAATCTGTGATGTCTGCAATCATGGAAATAAATCCCTGCTGCTGCTCTGCTTTATGGTGTATGATATGATATATATCTGCACAAGCATGTAAAAGATAAAGACCGTAACAGTTTTTCAGAAGGCCCATCATTAGGCTGTATATAAATCACTCTAAAGGCTCATTTACTTCTGCAATATTGCTAAATACAAAATAGAGATCATTTTTCAGTGCAGCCTGTCTGCACAGCTGCAGAAACCTGACCTGGACCAAAAAAAAGTTCATCTTGAGAGTAATCTTAAATGTTCTTGCAGCACTAATGTGACATAGGAGCAGATACAGGGGGCGTCCACAATGGCTACCACTGTACATTTTGGGTATAATGTAAGAAAGGAAGCACTGTGTCGGGGCAAAAATGGGCCGCAGTCCAAGCCGCATATATGAACCGCTGTGAGGCAGGTACAGTAAAGCTCAGTTTAGATCAGAGCGGAGACAGTGGCGTCTATTCTGCTCGCGTTTATCAAGCAGCTGAAACAAGCGGCTGTTGATGTGACAGCGCTGAGTCGATGGAATATTTGTATGAGGAAACATTTCACAGTCTCACCTGACACACACAAACATGAAAAAATTCAGGTACACACACACGCACGCACACTCCAGATATACAGTATGCACCCTCACAACAGTCTCACATCCTCTCTCCACTTTCACACGCTGAGGTCAGGCAGTCTGTTTCTCCACCTTCAGTCTGCGCTGCGGTTCACCTTGTTGGCTTTCTCACATTGCTCAAAGGCACTGTGTCAGTGTGAGTGTTCCAGTTTGAAAAGCATGGATCTGACTCGACCACTCATGGTAGAATAAGCGCTGCACTGTGAGACAGTTTGGATGAAAGCGATCATGTTTCTTAGGTTGTAATTAATTTGCCTGCATGAGCCTCCAAACAGCAGATGGAAATGAGTCTTACAGTGGCAGCAGGAAAATAAGCCACACTCACGCCATATGCATGATCTATTTTGAAAAAAGTGCTACCTGATGTTCATTGCTATGTCCTCTAAAGTCTTACCCTTTTGGAAACAAACATCTTGAAAGAACTGATCATTTTCAGCATAATTTACAGTTACACGTTCATGTCAGCACTCATTTCACCACAGCAGGCATTAAATCTTAAAAAATGGCAGATGTCTAATTACTCACATAGGTCGACTTGTGCTGTCTTGTTACATAACAATATTCTGTACACAGTGAAGGCAGGTTAATGGATTCCTGCTGGAATAGTAGCGCACCGTTGATTCCTAATGGAAGACGATCTGTGACAGAGGTCAGAGGTCAGGTTGCTTTATACAATGTATATACATGCATACATTGATTGCCAAGCTGCTGTGTACTACGCTGTCTAATTCAAGATGGAATGACAAATATGCTTGACTCAAATTCAGGCTTGCACACACGGCTCTTAGACGGTTAAAATATTGTGAAGGATTCTTATGGTTTTGAAGTGAGGTTGCAATAAAGTTAAAGTTTTCAACAACATTTTCCCGAAGCCACTTATCCTCCCTCGGTCCTGGCTAGCCTTCCTGCGTTTGAGGTGCACCAGAGAGCTAACTTTGCTGTTAACAGCCAATGAAATTCATTTGCAGCCAGCCCTGCTGTGGCATTTCTCATAATAAACTTACGGTGGCGGTGATGCATTGGTCATGTCAAAAATACAGCACTGATGAAAAGATCACAACCGAGCCCTCCTGCAATGAAGCTAAACGCTTGCTTTCATTTTTCATTCAGCAGCCATTTTAAAAAACTCTAATTTGCAGGTGTTTAAAAAGACTCATATTTAAGCAGGAAGTATGTAATCACGCACACCTCAGCATGCTTAAAAAGTACAACAGAGCATAGAACAGCACGGCACTAACCCTCACATGATGAGTGTTAGGAGCTCATCACCACAAATGCTGAATATGTGACCTACTGGCACAGTAAGGAGGTGGACAACCAGTGTGTCAGCAACACGCCAGGAAACACTTTGGGTGATGCTGATGTTAATTAAACTCTTTCAAAATGTTTTCTTGCAATTGTTTGATCAAACAATCAAGGACGACATTGACTCCTGATCATCGGAAATTAAATGAAAGTAGGTGCATGTAGTCAAAGACTGTGGCTCTTTTTATTGTGAAAACAGAAACTGACATGCATGAATACATGAAGGAACGTTGCATATAAAACCTTAAACGTGCAGGAATTTATGATGCTTTATTTTGGCCTCTAATGTGAAGTTTCCTTGTGTTTGTCCTAAAATCACACTGAGCCCATCAGTGGTGCTTTTGTTTAGGTGACACCCAGCGTCTCACAGTCAACAGTTAGTCGAACAGGCCCACAGATGGTAATATTTACTCCAACAGAGCAAATGGTGCATTAATATTGCCTCAGACTAGACCTCAGTCCATTAATGTCACTCTACACCAGAGAGAGAAAGAGGAAGAGGAGGGGGGCAAGAGGAAGAGGTGGAGTGAGGAAGGAAGGGAGAAAGAGAAGGATGTATAAGCAACATGTAAGGAGGAGGGGAAGCGAGAGTTAGATTGAGCGGCATTGTGACGCCACATTAACCATCCGAAACGGAAACTCAAAAACAGCTGCTCGAAGACGGAAATGAACAGAAGGGAGATTAGTTAGTGAAAGTGAAAACATGAGACAAGTCGAGACATGAATGAAGGCGCATGCCGAGAGGAGGATGTGAAGAGGAATAGGGAAATGCATTTATTCATTTACGGTTTCTTCTTTTAAATTCTGTACTTTTATCCAGGCAGCAAAGTCTTGAACAGACTGTTTTCACAACTAAGTCAGTCCATAAAATGTTATAACATTGAAAATGAAAGTGAACCGTCTGACTTTGAATGCAATTTCCAGACTTTTGAAACTTTCAAAGACCTGAGGTGCATTGAATTTTATTCCATACTTTACAAGACTTTTGCAGATCTGCACAGGAATGCTGGGAATGAGAAAGAGGTAGAGGGAGGGCAGTGAGAGGATGAAGGTGGGAGAGAGAGGTTCAGGCAAAGGTGCACATGTGTTTGTGTGTGTGTGTGTGTGTTTTGGGGGGTCAGGCAGTGACAGTAGACAGCGTGCTTCTGTGATGGCAGGATACTGGATCAGATTGCAGCCAAAGCTCCCCCAGCACACCCAGTACAATGTGGCGCTCTGTTCCCTGCTGCCTGCCCGGCTAACATCTGCAGCCGGGGCCCTTCCTGCCTGGAGGACCACAATCACGACAAAAACACACCCACAAAAATAACACACGGGGCCACAGAGGTACACACTCACACAGGCCAGGCACGGAAAACGGCACCAATACACATCACAAGATGAGGAGTGGCAAATATGAAACTAGACAAGGTAGGAAAACAGAGAGCCAGGGGGCACAAACTCTCTCTTTACTTTCTTTCTTCTCCTTCTTCCCGCTCCATCGGTCTTTCTTACCATAAGCGCTCACAGATGGCTGCAGCCCTTTGATGTAAACGTAGGCAATTACACTGGTGTCATTAAGACAGGAAACAGGGCTCCCAGGCACGTGAGGGCAGCTACAGCCAGTGCTGTGGGTAAAGATTACAGTAGCCTGTACAGTTAACCCAACTGACAGCTGCACTGCCTGAAATGAAAAGGCCGTTTTCAGTGTGGCACTCACTTTAGAACATTAATACGATGCCTTAATCACTAAAACCCATTCACCTGATGTTGCTCATTAGATGTAAATGAATGTGAAATTGTTCTATTATTGGGGAGAATCTAGCAGAATCCTCAAAATACCAACAATTCAGAAAAAGGGATTTTTTTTACTGAAGACCAAATAATTTCTTAGATAATCCATCCATTGTTCAACCTTTCACTGAGGTGTGCACTGTAAAGTGAGGTGTGCTGCAAAAACTGCAGGATTTTTCAGCACTGCTTGTACTGTAGTTCCTCTGTAGTTCCTCTCAGCCGCCACTAGATGGAGCTACAACAGATTTAATGAACTTGGTGACAGGCGCCAGTGTTAACCCAGCACAGTCAAAGTCTGTTGAAGGACTGCAGCCACATGATGTTACACACACACACGCACACACACAGGTGTTTACATGTACACAGACTGTGCAAACAGACCCACTTACTGGACTGAGAGATAAACAATGCTAACGCTTAAGTAACGAGTGACTATTAAGTCTGTGTAATGCTCGCTCACTGTGCATTCTGTCAGGGTAAACGACTCCACGAGCAGGACACACAAACGTCTCTTCAGTCTGAACACAAAGCAGATGGACGCACAGATTAGACTCTGTATGCACGCAACGTGTCAGAATCACTGGTCAAGACTGTTGTTGGGTTTCTCATAAAACTGAAATGAAACAGTACGCAACTCCAAATGAATGAAATAATAGGAATAAGGGACTCCTATAAGGGCTAGCATATGATTATCATATTCCATATATGTTCCATGCCTCCATCCATCTCTATACCTACCTGTACTTCATGGGCTCAAGCCCATCCCAGTGTGTGTATCCCAGTCAAAGACAATCCTGGGTGATATAATTAAAAGTTATGAATATGTTTCTATGTTGACACATGAGTATATTGCATGCACACACACACACACACACACACACACACACACACACACACACACACTGTAAGGCTTGGGTTATAGTATTACTGCAGACTTGTGTGAGGTGACAGCGGTGTGATTCTCAGTTCACTCCAGAGGAAAAACTTTATTTCCTCTCTGGACTTCCTGCTCTAGATGTGTAACAATTCTGTGTGTGTGCGCGTGAGTGCCCTTTCCTCTTTTGGTACAGCTGTGCCAAATACCAGACACACACTCCAGCTGACACATTGACCCCTCACCTCTCACCTTTACACAACGACCACAGTGTTAGACACACAGAGCGAGAGCGACGTGCAATATTGACCTCAGATTAACACACGCACATACAAACGGACGCACAGATTCATCTGCACACCAATGTTCTGTCTCAGTGTTTGACTCCCGTGGCATTTCTAAGAATGAACAAAGATGGCGGGGACATGAGGACACAAATGACAGAAAGTTAAATATAAAACTAATTTCAAAATTGCAAGTCGGCGTGAACTAAACTCCAGTTGTTCTGAAATCACCAGCTGTGTCCCCGTCCACCCCGCTGACCGCGATGGCGAGGCGTATGAGCTCCTGCAGGTTGTAATTTTCAACATGGTGCTCTATAGTTACGATTTATTTATAATGCCTCATGTACACAGACAGAAAATCCATTATGAGTACCCATGCTATAAAAAGGGGGTTATTAGACTTTACACTGTTTATATGGCATGAAATGAGGGTTTGGTTTGTCAGTGGGGTGCTAATTATCCTGTAGATGTCACATCATGTGACAGTGTCTGGCTAGCTGCTCCAGGAGCAGCGATGCCAACACAGACCTATGCTTTGTTCTGGATGAATGTCATAAATCCTGACCTAGGTGTGAGAGGAAAGGGGATTGGCAGCATATTACTGACAAGCGAGGTGATCCCGCCATCACAGATGTTTCACTGATTTCCCCCGATAACGCCAGGTCACTCAGTGTCAGGACGGAAATGAGATTCAACAAGAGATTCAAAAATGAATCTGAGCCTCGACGTGAGTGACACCAGAGCGTTTGAACAGCTTAATGTGGATCTATAATCTCAGTGAAAGTTAAAGTCAGCGGTATAATTCAATAACAACTTTTGTAATTCAAGCACAAACTGTGCTGTGACTTAAAACTCTTACAAAGTGAGTGAAATAATCAGTGTAAAGCACAAAAAAGCAGACAGCAGGGCCATTTCTCACATATGAGCCTGCCTGTGGGCCTTTGCATGCAGCATAATTACAACATAATTACACACTGAGGAGAAAAGGACCGACCACCTCTGTCATGCATGAGAGTAGAAACACACACATATTCAGCAACACTGATTATATATTAATGGATCTGCATTCCAGGTCCAATCCCTCATGGTCAAAGAACTCGACTTCTTTGCCACTAACAAGGTCACAGCTTGAGCTTGTTGATGCTGTGCCTTCATCTTCTTGCACCTGCCTCCACCAGCACTAATTTTAGAGTATCATTACTAATGAATCCCACAGTCTATGTGGTTTATCCGTCTCTACAGGGCAGTGCCAGCCTTTACTGCGTTGCAGTCTGATGCGGTTTCTTCATTACCTCCTTTGAGGAGCTGCTGCCAGCATATGCCCGAGCCGTCTACTGTCCCCTGTGTACCATTATGTGGTCGGTGCCAGTCTGCGTGTGCCGCATTGGCGCTGCCAACGTGTATCGTGCCGGAGTCTCGTGTGGTTTCAGGACTGGTGGCCACAGCCTTAGTTTGGATCTGAGGGTGGATGCTGACACCACAAGGCCTACGTGGGGCCGCGGGGCCCTGACCAGGAGACAGTCAGAGGTTCCCTGTAATGTACTATCACATGGGACAGACAGTCAGCAAGGGCACAAATTAGAAACCTGTCTTAGGTCCGGAACACGGCGGCTCGTGAGCACCGTCACCTCACAGAAGTAAGGTCTTGGGTTTGAATCCTGGCCAGGGCCTTGCTGTGTGGAGTTTGTATGTTCTCCTGGTGTTTCTTAGGTTAATTCTCCTGTCAGTGCCCTTGACCAAGGCACCTGTAAGTGCCCTTACTGGAGGGTAAGTGCCCTTAAATGCAGAGTGGAGCTCAGTGGAGACTTCACAGCTCAGCTCCGACTGAGCAAAACCTCACAGTCCAAAATCACTGTCTTCATATGCTGCTATAAAAGGAAATGCGTGTTAGACTAAATTGCTTCACAGTCACTTTAACCTTATTTAGGTTCAGCTGATGTTAAGTTTTACTGCTGAAAATATAATTGACTTAAAACTGCCAATTTCCACAAACTGGACCTTTTTTTTTTTTTTTTTTTTTTTTACAGCAAAACAGTGCAAAATTATAATCTGCCCTCTGAAAGCTGGTGAGTGCTGATGCTTGATCTGTCTGCTCGAATTCTTCTAGCTAAACAAGGAACAGTGTAAGGTACCAACGATATATTTATAACAAACAAACATCTACAAGAGTGATATCTTGTCTTTCTAGAGGTGACAAGTCAGACTTATAATAAAGAGGAGTGAGCCAGCATTACAAAATAATCATCATCACTGTTTCTAGTGACACTTCTCAGCGTGGAAATCCCCACATCAGAGATCTGCTCCAGAGTCTGAGGGTTTTTATTGGAGCAATTTAGCTGCACAAACAAAAGTGAGGAGAGATGGCGGCTAAAGAGCGCTGCAGCGGACTTTGATTGCAGCGTGTTGTGTCTGGTTTTAGAACAACACTCAACAAGACTAATTACAAATATTTGTATTTATTTTTTGTTCCTGCACTAATGGTGCCAACACGTATTCATTTATACTGATTGCATTTAGTAGTTTAAATGCAACACATAGTTGGGTTGACTTTATATTACAGGATGCAATGACTCCAAGGTGCTTCCCTGCCGTCCACCCAGTGCATGCTGGGATAGATACCAGAGAGCCTAATCAGAAAGAAAAATGCATGGAGAAAGAATAAAGTACTGTTGCATGCTACTTATATTGTTAAATAACTGGGGATTACTGCATTAGGCCACTTGAGAAGTGATGAAACAGCAGGGAGAGGTACCGTCCCTGTAATCAATTACTTTTTGGTGTGTTTTCTAATGTTTTCTACATTTTAAACCCTGCTGTCTAATCCAATATATGCTGGACTGAAGTCCGTTTCCAGGCAAGCTTACACCAACATTTAAATCTATTTTCAAACGGATAGACAGGACAGGAGTCTGGAAAAGAGATGTACATTAACATTACATGTAAAAACACACAGCTGGGCTCCGCACCCTCCTACACCGACTTCCTAGAAGAAGGAAAATAACAGTGACTCGGAATAGCATCCTATACAGACAGTCTGTCATTATAAAGTTGGCACACTCTCCTGCCGTCCTTGTACATCTTCTGCTCAAACAGAATGCCTTGGAGCAACGACGCCTAACTATCCACACACAGAGAAACCACAAAATCATCACCTATGAAACCGAGAAAGAAGGAAGAGCTATCTTCTCCTCGCAACGTTCCCTGAAGTCTGCAGAGCTGATGTGGTTTTGTCTGAGAAAGGCTTTTATGAGTTCACAGTTTGAGGGGATGTCATGGTTTAGAACTGAAGCCTCACATTGATTTCTTTGACTCGTGCATGTTTTTGTTTTACAACCACAGTCTGAGTCATATCTGTCCGTGCAAATGATGTGATTTTAAATCTGTGGTTGAAGAGAGAGACTGAGAGTGACGGCGAAGCCTACAGTCACAGATAAGCCTCTCAACGGTCCTGATTGAGATAAGTTCTAACTTTATTCATTCCACGCTGGGGAGATTAAGATTAAGATTAGTAAACCATCTTCTCTGTAAGAGACAGAGCATACAGAGTAAGTAAGTAAGTAATGCAAGTTCCCATTCATCAGTAAATTCAGCCTAAAGCTGTCAGTGTCAGCTGTGACAGTGTTCGCATATTCAGCTGTTCTGTTAATAGTCTGTAAACTGGAGGACATGCTAACAGGCCAAGATGAGGGACAGTTGAGCCCTGAACTCAGTTTCCCAGGCAGCCTGTCCTCCAAAGGTTCCCTCCACCACCAACACAGCAATCTTACATTACACATGCTTAAGTTTATGGTTGAGCTATGGCCTGTGTGTGTGTCACGTTGGTGCTGTGTAAGGTCAGTCTGCATGAACTAACTCTAATTTTGAAGAGGAAAGGCAGACGACTGATGAGTTAAAAACTCAATCCAGTTCCTACCCAACAAATTATCTGATGAATGCATGGCTGCAAAGGAATCATCTTCATCATCTCATCACCATCCGATGGGGATGAGACGTCTGACTAGCCAACACGAGGCGGTACAAAATGATCAAACTGGATGCATTAATCGACAGATATGTATAAAAAAGGAAGGGGGAGAATAAGGATGTGGATGGTGATGTCACAGGGGCCCATGGGAAAATTATGACAAAGCATAAAAAGTCAGGGACAGGGACAAATTTAAAGCTCCCAGTCTGATCAGCAGAAGCCTGAAATACCGCACACTTCCAGAGAGTCACAGGAATGAACTGTCAAACTCTGCTCTGCCCCCACACAGAGGAGCTCTATTCAGAGAGAGAGAGAGAGAGAGAGAGAGAGAGNCTGCGCCACATTGCGCGCACAGGAACGCGCATATAGACGCACCGCGCGCGCAGTGGTCCAGCGCTTTTGGTCAACTATGCGCATATAATCCACCGCGAGCGCGCAGGGACGCCATGCGTGACCAGGCACGCGCTTAATGGTAAGAGGAGTGTTTAATTTGCGTCATTCTGACTTTATCACAGTCAGATGATTAGAAAAAAAAACTTTTTCTACAAGCAAACGAACACCTCTGAGCGCACAGCGCCTCTATAAGCATAAGCATCATTTAAGATGAGAAATACAACCTGGCTGAGGTGTTTCACACAGAGGTACATTCACACAGATGGCATACATTTCCACACCCTGAACTGGGAAAAACATCCATAGCTTACAGACGCATATACACAAACAGAACTGTACAAAGCGCACATAGACACGGACACACTGAACGCTTTCACTCCCAAAGCCCTGCGACCGAGGTGCTCCGCCGCATAATAACCTATTCATAAAAAGCAAAAATGTCTCAGGCTTCCGCCTCCAAAATACACACGGGAGACGACGGGAAGGTGCAATCGCCTCTCGCAATCTGAAATTGGAAACGGGGCCAAAGAATACACTGGAGGGGGGCAATTTATGTTACAAAAGCCCCCTTGGTCCGTCAGCTGTCCCCGTAAGTTATCCAAACGAAGAATAAAGAGCCATTGATGCATCTGTCAACTGAAACTTCTCAAGCAAATTTATTTCTCCAAAAGCGTTTGTGTAAACCAAATCTGCTTTCTGTTCAAACTCTGCACGACGTGTCTCAGCCAAAGACAGCAAACTAACAACAAACAGAATAAAATCTGGAAATAATTTCCCAGCAGCTTCAGATCCACTGCAATCGAACGAAAATCACAAGTTCATCATTTTAAAGGTAAACTGAAACCTCACAGAACTTCACGTTCAGAGGCCACGACTTTAAGACGTGCTGCTGCTGCACTTTTTAAAGCGATGGCTTATCTTTATCATCACTTCATTTATCTCATGGCTTGCCGCGTGCCATTCCGCATCAAAAGTCTTCAGTCAGATCTGAGCTGATCTGGACTCAGGTGAATCAATGGATTCTCTGTGTTAAAAATAACTCAGGACGACCAGCGGCCCGTCAGGGAACTGCAGCGCATGCAGATCGTTCCTGTCAGGCGAGTTTATCTCAAACTGTGGAGTGTGAGCTGAGAAGAGGTAGCACACAGCTTTAGGACTGATGATTTTCTGCTGGGAAATATGTCTAAGGTCTTCTGAACTCTCACATCTGAAAAAGGACTCTTCATATGATTGTACTTATTTTAGTTATCACTATTAAAACTAAAACAAACATGATCTGATTTTCTGTTCATGGAAAAACGCAAACTTTCCATAGGCCACATCCTCCAAAGTGGATGCAGAAATCCCTCCTCCCTGGACAGCCAGGGGCAGTGATGGATGGACGGGTGCACAGGCTGAACTGGTAAACACTCAGCCAGCCTCACTGGCTGTCCGTATCCACAGTTTATGCAGCGGCCAGCATCCAGTTGCGATACAGAAAAAATACAAGCAGGCTACAAATATCGTAAACGGGATGTTTAGTCAACAAAGCTCCAAAGAGCGACTGCAGCAGCTCTCTGCTCCGTCCTGTCCCATGCCCCCTGCGGATAAGAGCATCACCATGCCCTGAGTAAACGTGATTCTTAATAGTGACATTAAGTTTGTAGGAAGATAATCAGGAAATGTCAACATCAGGTAAATTTGTCAAAATAACTAAAAAGCACCCGAACATTTGAGCTCAGCGGCAACACTCGGTGAGATGACACCTGTCAGCAGGCTCCATGCACGCCGAGAGAGGGAGGCAGCCGAGGAAAAGAGACAAAAAACTTTTGGTCGAAGCATAATTACGCGTTTCTACGTTTTCCTGCAGCAAAAGAGCGAATAAACGGCTATTAAAAGGCTCTCCTCTCTGTGCGCTGCTCGGCAACAGACCGCGCGTAACATCTATTATCGGACAGGGTATGTTGAGACTGGTGAGACTTCAGTTTCCTCATAGGAAAAAGTGTCTGTTCAGTACAAATAAACGGAAAAACGGCATGGGCCTGTACAGACCCTGCGCCTAAAATCGCCTAAATTCTGCACGGTCCGTTATGGGACAATTAAAATTTCCGTCGCATGACTTCTTCATATTTTCAACTAACTTTGTCAGTTTCAAGGCCTTGGGCCGAAAACACAAGTCGACCTGGGATGCTTTGAGAATTTGAGTCGGTGTTGACAGCAGAGATCAATTCTAAATGTGCAGGTATTGATGTGGAAACCTCCAAACATTTTTTACATGCTTGGATACTGCGTGGTTATCGCTGTTGGGGTGTTGTTGACAACAATTCTGAGGGGGAAAGTAAAGATGCGTGTCAGGTGCGTAAGTGTCCGCTGATGGATGAGGTGTGCGTCTATCACGCACGGCAAATCCACGAAGACAACGAAGAATGAACACTTGCAACGAAAAAGAAAAAGAAAACAAACACACGAGACAGTCAAATCATTTGACCAAGTCTCTTTTAAAACGCACAATAAACACCACAACTATCAATAAGAGAAATCTGCTTACCTGCCCGAACCACGGTCGTTTGGCACACGACAAGCGCCACCGTCACCAAGGCGAAGGATGAGAAGTCCATGCGCCATGGTCTCCGTTTCTTCCGGAAGGGACAATCTCCAGTATCCATAGTGTTGCAGTAGTTTGCCGGCCTGGCTGAGCTGTAAATGTAGGATATGGTGGAAGTTATCCTCTCACAGAAAGCCAGCCGACGACAGGGATCCGACTGAGCCTTCTGCGCGGCAATAGACAAAAAGGCACGCCTCTGGAGACGTATACACCTCTCTCCCGGAGACTTTCCGTAATGAGTTACCTATCTCTGTCTATGTTAATGCACAAAACCTATACACTAAAGGGGGTTTGGGGTGAATAAATATCTTTTATTTTAACGTTTAACCCCTTAGTGCTAGAGCCCCATTGAGTCAGACTGGGTACAAGTACCCAAAGTGGAGCGAGCAGCAGAGAGAGACCTGGAATCACGCTCTCTCTCCCTTCTCTCTCTTTCCCTCTCCCCTTCTTTACTTACACACTTACTCCCACGAAGAGTGAGAGCGTGTGTGTATGTGTGTGTGGTGAGAGAGAGAGTGATTGGTTAAGGGGGAGAGAGAGAGAGAGAGAGAAAGAGGGCGTGCGTAATTGCGCTCTCGTCGCACGTAGATCTACGTGTACGGAGAAGCGTCTGAGAGTGTGAACTGAACGTTTTTAATGATAGGCCTACACAAATATTTCACCCAACACACATAACAATGGCGTCTTTCTTTTCAGCTGTGAGTAGGTGCTTTAATGTTGCTCACTGAACTCACGGCAGGCAGTGAAAACTGTTTTCTCTCCGTCTTTGATTCGCTCAAAAAAAATAATGATTTAGTGACAAGAGCAGGCAGAGGATTTACCTTTTCTGCTTCCTGCTTTCTTGTTCTTGTATCTGTGGGATGAAAAATTCTGGCTTTATAAACCACGAAGAACACTTCAGGTAAATGCAATGTGACAGCGCGACCGCGCACCGCGCTGTGCCAACGCAGAAGAGTGAGCCTCCGGCCAGCCAATCGGGCTTCTGTCCGCGCTACTCACCGCGCCCCTTTCACCCAATCCTCGGAGCCCTCCTCTCGTTCTGATTGGTCAGTCCCACGTGGCCTTGTTTTGCAGCATCAGCTCAGGTGCACAAGGAAAGAGAGGGAAAGGGAGAGCGATGAAAGCGCAGTGAGAGGCAGGCACGAGCGCAGATCGTTTGTAAATCAGTGTGTCGTGTGTAATGAAGATCTGCCAGTCAAATCTGAGTCAGTTCAATCAATTATCTATCACTCTCATTTTTTAAATATAATTTTGTAGATATTTTTACCATATAAAGGATATGTTATAAGATCATAGGGTTTCAATTAAAAACTGACTTAGCACGTGACTGTTTCATTATGTTCAAACATGTTTAGCATATATAACAGGTCAAAACAATTAGCAGACTGGTGGATGTTTAGAACAAAATACTTCCTGAACAATTTTAGGTCAAAATTTCTCACGATCAAAACCAAGTGAAAATATTTGTACTGTACTTGAAGACATTAGTGTCCCTTAGCTTCAGCAGAATTAGAGTGACCTGAAGAATCTGTCAATGAAGCTGTGCTGCTGACTTGTGGTGGAGCAACACCTTGTTAAGACACCTTCCAGTACATTACCATCACCATACCATACCAGTCACCCAGGGGTCAGCACACCTGGACACAACCTTCATCCGCTGCAGCAGCCAATGCACCAAACCTCTGCACCTTGCAGATGAGGGACCCGCACGTCCTTCAGTTACTTCTTCATGCTCAGTCCAAACAGGACACAGGCCCTGACACCATGAAACCTCCTGCAAGCTCCTTTCCCAGGTCTGACTCCAGGAGGGGGGGCTGCCTTCCCCAGCCCTAGAAACGACTACATATTTCAAACTCATTTCTATTATTGAAAATGTATTAGATAAATTAATATCATGGATCAGTCTCAGAAAGTAAACACAGTCTTTTATTATCCATATCCTCCAACGTGCAGTTCAAATATTCAAGGCAATATTATTTTTTCTACTATTTTTGTATATAATGTACAAACATACAGTTGATTTTTATTTTGTATCCATTTTTATTTATTTGTTCTTTTCTACATCTCCTTTTTTTTTTTTTATAATATATCTTATCTTGTCTTATCTTATCTTAGAAAGTAGAAAATCACCAAACACCCTTTCCAACTTAGAAATGCTGAGTCACAAGATAATGAACAAAATTCCAAAAGCATCTCAACGTACTGTTAAAAAAATGGCCAGTCAGCAATAACAGCACATTATAAGCTTCACGAAAGTAATATTTACAGTAAGGTCATTGTATTGGATATTATTATACAGTATTAACAGTTTATTGTGATATTCTGTCATCCCACTGTATGAACCATAGACGGTATGTGCTTTTGTCGTATCTGTAACACCTGAAAGTCCAAAACAGCATAAACAGCACGCTCTTTGCTATGAGCTTTAAACCAGCTTTAGTCGTAATCTCAGAGAGACATTCCTTTCATAACTTCAAAGTCGCTTTCATATCCCTACCTGTCAACTCCAAACAGCATCGTCTTTATTTCAAAGCCATCCCCTGTGCCCAGCGTCTGCCTTGTAAACGTCTCTGCAGTCACACAGCCCATGGTTAGTCACTTTCTTTGAATGCAGACTCCACATCCAGAAAGCAGTAATTAAGCATAATTATCCCCTGATGCTCTATACCACTCACTCTTTCTCACTACCATTCACGCCCCCAAATGTCTGTTTGATTCTCGGGGGGGTTAAAGAGGGGCGTGTGTTTGCATTCTGTGGTATTTCCACGATAATTCCCCTTATTTGGGGACTTAGCAGCAATATAAAAAAAGAAAAGGAGAAAAACAGTAAAACTTAATTTTCCTTCACCTCATATTAAATAAAAAACGATATATGGTGAAGACGGAGGGATGATTGTATCTGGGATTTTTTTCAGCTGAAAGCAACAAACTCAGAAATCATTTCAACACTGCAGTGCTGCGTTTTGTTTGCAGTTCTGCCAATATTAACCTCACAATGTAAAAAACATCAGTAGAGATTTAGAATAACAGTTTGTTTGGGCGTCCCAGGGTTTGGACGTTCATGACTTGCAGTGCACGGGTGGAAAAATGGACGTGCAGCATGAAACTAATGAGTCATTTGTGCCTTATACGTGCATAAGATGCATTCCTTTTGTAAGCATCGGAAAGTTTCTTTTCATTAAGATTTGAGTCGAGTCAGTACTCTCTACAGCGTGCAGCGAGGCGGGTATCAGCGTCTTCCTCAGCAGCATTTTAGCAGGACGTTCAGCTGTTTATGCGGATCAAACCTCTCTGTGATGGGCTGTGAACACAAGGTGGCCCACAATGAGATTAATCACAACATTGAAGATGAAATTTGAAATGTTGAAAGTTTTATTAAAGATTTCAACTTTTTAATATAAAATTTGAAATAACAGCTTCTCTCTTAAAGTGTTTGCAGGGTAATATTATACATCACAAATCAGTGTTTAAGGTTTTGACAACATGTTGTTTTACACATGTTGTTTTACACAGTGTGATTATGGATCAGGGTCAGTTATTCTGAGTGCACTGCAAGTCAGGCCCAGTAGGAGAAAAATCAGAACCGGAAATCACTTCCAGTGAAGACAAGATGTAAACTGCAGACTGAAACACAAACATGCTGCATTCAAAGTGGACACTGGCGTCAGCGCAGCAAGGCTGTTGTTTTTGTTGAGTGCAGCAGTGAGAGGACAGTAAATGTTTGGTAGGAGAGACACAAAAAAAAAACAAAACAAAAAAGACACCAGCGTACAAAAAGCAGGTTGATAAGATATGCACCAATATGACAAAACAACAGTGACAGGATAAACAGCAGCTGCTCTATCAATTCAACAAGGACAGATGGTCAAGCTTCACTAAAATTAGTAAAAAAAAAAAAAAAAAAGACAGAAAAAAACATATTTTATTTCATACTTGTTCAACTGTTAAATCACATTTTTGCTGAATTGAGTGATGCTTAAAAGCCAAACTCTGAGGTTGCCCTAACAAAGAGCTGCTAACCGTAGAAGAGTTTTATTAGTTGGACTTTCAGCGGTGAGTTTTAGTGTCTTCAGGCTGTTTTTAGGGTTTTTCTACCTTGACTGGAAGGAAATTTTGGGGGAAATATTTATAATTTGCTCGTGAAGATGGCCAAATTTAAGGATATCTGCATAACATCTTCCCCACTGACAGCTTAAATCATTCACACTGGTTGAACTGTAGAACTGACATGCTGTAGCGTGGATGCTCTCCAGGTTTGTGCAAACCACTCACAAGGCTCTTAAGATGTCTGACTGAACTGTCCATGTCCCCAAAATGCAGGTCATCTGCACGCTAAATTCCAGGCAAAGAGGAAAGGGACACGCTTGCAGCACATGGGCCATGTTTTAGCTTGGGTTCAGCGGTAATGTACTGTCTATGGGTTTGCATACAAGGCGGCTAAAAGAAGAAAACGGTGCTGCCTTCTCATAAGAAACTGCAGGCTTTGATGTACGTGGAATGAGAAGGAGCGACCGCTGTGTGATCATACGCTGAAACCATCAACTAAGCTGCTGCATCCAGCAATTATCCATCAGGAATCATAAGGAGAAAAAAGGGCAATTTTTATACCTATATATTACAATATGGAAACCAAAAGGAAAATACAGCATTTCATGTTCTCAGATGTAAAAGAAAGATCATAAAGGATTTCTTTGATGGAATGAAAAAAACAGGACAGAGGAGGTGAACATTACAGCGGGAGCGCTGACAAGGAAACCAAATATCAGAGAATTAAATGCAATTAAAGGGAGTACACATAAACAATATCAACCCAGAATTCACCATTTACCTGAAAGCCTCGCTGGGAGTTATTTTGCACCTTTTGTACACACTGTAGCTGTTATTTTCACTGCGGGCTTATTCATACCAAATCAGAAAGTCCAGGAAACGCTCCCTCACTGCGGCAGCTCTGGGTTTTTATTTTGGCTTCCCAGACACACTGGATCAAGTGTTTTTGGAGAACAGATGTATGTTTGGTTCTGGTCTCCTTGTGCTCCGAAAGTAGATGCCGCAAGTCGTAAAAAGAGACACCCCAAGAGACATCTGTGGTATGTGTTTGTGCTCGGCTTTGCACGTGGGCATATGCAACATTCATCCACTAAAGGATTCATATTTAAGGACTGGAAGAGTCACTTTTGTTGCATGAGTGTATTCATCAGGGACAGAGACTGGTGGTCTGGGCCAAATGTACACCAAAGTCAGGGATCAGTATTATAATCATTGCTTTTGTTCTGCACAGTTGTTACAGTTGTTATATCGGGGTTGGGAAGATCTGAGTGAATGAGGCGGCGTAGAGAGGAAAGGAGAGCAGGTGTAGTGGACCCGGATCAGATTGTTCTTCAGGGTTGATGTGAGCTTTTCCAGGTTTGTGTGGTCGGTTCACAGACTGAACCAACAGCCTATCGATCATTGAGCTCTGCTTTTCCATTTGAGTATTATGGTTTTCTTTGCCACAATTAATGCTATTAAGATGAAAATTAGGAGATGTTGTGGGATTTTAAGAGCAGAGATCACCTTAAAGAGAGATGGAAGCGAAAGTGTGTTTCACCTAACAGGTGTCTTATTGTTTGATTTGTCATATCCTGCTTTATCATATCTGTCCTTGTCTTGTTTTATCACATTGTAATTCGCCATGGCCCTGCAGTCGGCTGGCGACCGGCTCAGGGTGTACCCCGCCTCTCGCCTGTTGACAGCTGGGATAGGCTCCAGCCCCCCCCCAACCCCGAAAGGGATAATCGGGGGTATAGAAGATGAATGAATGAATAATTCGCCATGTTGCATTTTATGAATTAATAGTACAATATAAATAGTTTATCACTATAAGCTGTGATGAACCATCTGCTTCAAAGAGACGATGCCGCTTTAAGTGTTTCATATAGAGCTCATAAAGAGCTCCCTAACATGGTTAAACCACTGAAGTAGCTGTCCCAGAGTGTTTCTGCCCTTCAAGCCTCATTTCATGTGGACCAGCTGCGTCTGAGACATCACATTTGATTCATGAATTTTGACCACAAGCACGTCAACTGGGATGCCAATGCTGGAATCACTCCAGAGATTTTGGTGTAATTCAAAAGCCGATTTTGGTGACATGGGTCAGATTTAAAAAGGGAGCAGTTATCATGTGAGTGCAGGTGTGTCGCTCTCTACGTAACCTCAGCGTCATCCTCGCTCTTATCCACTCGTCTTTCTTCTGACATCCAAACGAGGCCGGCTGTGTGCCTCTCGAGCTCAAATCAGCATCAGGTGCTTTAGCAGCAGCCGGCTTGTTTTCCTGCTTCCTTTTGCTTTGACGTGCCGTGTGCCCCTGTAAAAAAACATAAGCAGGAGCAACCAGGTAACATTAAAAGGACGTACAGCAATGCTTTTACAGAGTTCTGTAAGAAACTAATGTAGCTGTGGCTGTCTTGAGCCAACAGTTTAATACGAGCGTGCGGCTCTACATGTTCAAAAAGATCTTTGCGTTCTCACAAAGGCAAAGCAAATTTATGTGTGCAGCACAATTCATACGCTAGGCAATTCAAAGTGCTTTACAGAAGCATAAGAATACATTCAAATCATACAGTTCAAAGAAAGAGAGAGAGAAAGAAAGAAAGAGATCAGAAGAGAATAGAAAAATAAAAATGAAATACAATTAAAGGAAAATTAAAAACAGAAGCCAGTAAAGCAGCAAAGTAAGAACCTGGAACGATGAAAGATGAAAGACTGTCAAACACAGATTATTACAGAACAGAGCAGCGTAGTGCAAAATTGAAAAGCAGTGCTGTGTAAACCACAGGGCGACAGTGAGGCCTGTATCCTCAGACATTTGGTCACCTGCAAATAGTCCTGTAAGGTGCCTTTAATGACACAAGGTTGATTTAGAAGCTGTGTATCTGTAATTCTACTCTCCAAGAAATCAAATGTCCCAAAGAGCTCAACACAGCGTCCCATTATTACTTTGCTGTTCCAGCATTTCAAACAGAAGAATTTGGCTTTTAAGTCTTGTCTCGTGCAGTTTTAGCATCACACACCCTTAACCAAACGCAGCCGAAAGCAACCCTGCTTTAGCAACGGCATAATCCACACGATCTGCTGAGCATGCACGTTATGGAGGTACCACAAATTCCAAAGGACAGTAACTGCACGTATGCCCCCACCAGCAGCATGACTTCATCACCCTGAAACAGACCTTTGGCACATCGCGGTGACCACTTCACTAAGAGGTGAGGCTGCTAAAATCTTACGGCGGGGTAAAATATCCTGGCATCAGGCAGCAGGTGCTTCTGCTGGTGCAGCCCAGAAGAAAATCTGTGCAGCAGGTTGATGCGAACCCTTCAATTACACAATTAAGCTCTGATGTCAGCCATATTTGAATTAATAAAGCCTTATAATTTGCCGGGCAGTAATTTAAGGGTTATAAGAACCCAGAGACCACAAGGTCTGCACCAGACGTGGCCACCCACCAAAGTGACTTCTGACACTCCATCCAGTCACACAGCTCTGGAATCTGAGCTGGATGTAACGTCAAAGGGTGACTAGCATCCAGCTGATAGAAGCGCCTGTTATGGCAACATTTGGGGCAATGCAAGCAAGACAGACCTCAAGAATGGATGAGACCGAGACGAGGGCGTCTGCAGAAGAGATGGCATTAGCTCTTGGAGACGGACTCAGCAAGTGCCTGTGGGCAGCTCTCTCTGTGCGCTATTTCCAAAAGGGGAACCTTGTAATTACAATAAAGCGGCCATATTATATTGCTGACTTCCTTGAAAAGTCTGTATTTTACTGGGCAGGGCCGCAAACGCACACACACCCTGCCAGCCACAAAACACCAAAATAGATCAGAGCAGGGGCTCGGCTGGGAGGAGACGGAGAAAGGGCTGATACTCTGATGCATTAGCAGTGGGGTCAAAAAGTGCGTATCTGTGTGTGACCGACACACACTCCGCTTGGCCTGGTGGAGCTGCTGGAGGTGTGTGGAGCCAGGTGAAAAAAGGGAATTTATACAGAGAATGGGTCAGTGATTTTGGATCTGGCCACCGAACACACCCAGCTAACCACATACCTCAAAATAGGCAGCAGAGGAGGAAGAGGAGGGAGGGAGGGAGGACGAAGGGGCAGAGCGAGGGAGGGAGGGAGGGGGGGAGGTACAGCAAGGGTACACCTAAGTGGGTGTGTTTTTCTGCGTGGGGTGAGTATTCGCCGGCGCTGTAGTTTACGTGCCAGCTGATGTCTAACACTGTGAGAGGATGCAGTTTAAATACGAGCACGCAGTATATTTGGAGTCTTTTGATACTTGATGAACTGAACTCAAGTCAAAAATACAATGTGTGTTCGCTCCTCTCTCATTCTCAGCAATCCTCTTATGTACATGTTTAATTGTGGCTTTCAGCGCGCAGCAGTTCTTGAACGCAGCTTCCTTGCCCTTTACTGTTAAATATAGCCATAGGTGAACGCCAAGGTGCTCAATTTAGCACAATTACTCACTGTTTGAGGGTAATTTGCACAGATGGTGCATAATGGCTGCACTAATAAAAGGCATTTAGAAGGACTGGTGATTTAGCATGAACCAGAAAGAGGAAAATATGCTATACTGAGGCTAAATGAGGAGCGGGTTTCATGAACAACTGGTCAAAAACATAAATTCACCACACTAAAAGCCTCATTGTGCTTTACTGACACACCAGCAGTGAGGATCCATATCTAACAACACTGAAACACCTGTAATTGTAAGTTTTTTTCACATAAATGCAGATGAAAACTGCCAAAGCCTGAAATAACCACATCTAGATCTGCATCTAAATACCAAAATCCCTGAAATGAAACCCAGCCAGAGATGGAGGAGGGAGATAGACTGGTGACTGCTGCCTGGGAGGGGACGTTTGGGCCGTGGAAAGGTACAGGAAAAATCACAGGAATGAATAGAGAGAGAGAGAGAGAGAGAGAGAGAGAGAGAGAGAGAGAGGGGAGGATGGGTGGGCAGAGAGCTGGTGGTGGGGGGGCACGCAGGCATGCAGAGGGTGAGGGGGAATGAATGAGGGCCATTGATAAAGAAGGAGAGAGGACAGAGGTGAGGGGAGGGAGAAAGTGAGGGAGGGAGGGAGGGAGGAGGGATCAAACAGTATTTACACATGGAGATTCCAGAAAGAACCTGAGGCTGGGAGGGAGGAGGTGGATGGACGGATGGACGGGTGGACGGATGGACGGGCCGAAGCGTCGCTAACTGACCTACTGACTAAAACGCAGGGCGGGACCTCGGCGTCTTTGACACAGCCACATATTTGTTAAAGTCGCAGGTTTTTCCACACATGAAGTCACCTCCAGCGGTCTGACAGTGAGCTGCAGTGAGGTTTAGCTTCCCTTTGAGCCACCTCAGCTTCAAGGTGCCGCTCCAGCTCGAATCCCTGGGTATATTGTCCCGATATATAAATGCATTAGTTTTTATTCCCTTATAGAGATTTAAAATAAACGCTTCCACCTTCATCCTCTTCTAACTCTGAACTCACACGATCTTGCTTTTCTCTCACAGAACAGGTTGTTGCTTTCCATTAATCAGAATTACACCTTCAGACCTTGTTCCTGACACCTGACGGAACACCTGACAGGTGAAACTGCCCTCTCATCACAGGAGGCTACATATAGAGCATTTATGTGCATTACCTGTCTGCATCCTGTTCATACGTTTACTGCATTACTGCACAACCTGTTTACATTAGAGTTCAGTCATTTATCACAACTGTGCACCTGTCTGTCTGACACAGGAGCTGCTTTAAACAATCCTGACGCACAATGACGTATCTGTTAGAATGATTAAGTGTATCTGGCTAACTAGAGAGCCGACAGACAGACAAACTGTACACCACCATGCTACAACTACTAGAAAAATAAAACTCTGTCGCACTTTGTTGGGTTAATGAGAGCATATTTCCACTCAGAGTCATTGGACCTGTGTCAGCATACAAGGGGACATCTTGGACGGACAGCACTCCATCACAGCCAGTCCTAACAGACTGTTTGTCTCTTCAGTCCACCTGAAAGAAAGAGAGCTACTCACTGATTGCACCAAGACCAGAGAGCATTTTCATAAAGAGGCGACTGAAAACAAGCCGGCATTGTGGGCTTTCTTGTTGTGAGGGATGAAAGAGGAGAAGCAACAAGTATGTGAAGCATCAGAAGCATTCAGCTGGGTGAACGGTGAAGGGACAGAGGGCAGCGAAGCCTGGCCGTAACCCAGACTGGCCGGCCGGACACCGAGGTCGAGGGGAAGGTCAGGTGGGTCATTTTGCCGTTAGAGTGACACCTTGCTATACATGGCTCAGCTGACCACTACAAAGAGCTGTGGAGGAACCAGAGCAGCAGCTTCGAGGCCTTTTTCACACCAGCTGCTCAACAGGGCTCCAGGCCGAGATGACCTGAGGTACCAGTGCTGCATTTGTCTGCTGATTGTGAGGAATCGTTACAAAAGCCTGCCTCCAAAAAAGTTTGGACACTGTGTAAAACACGAATACACGAGCTTCAGCTCTGATCAACGCTAACAGCACCTGCAGCGTAATGCACGATGAGGGGGAGGCGGGGGTGGTGGGAGCTGCAGCAGCGCGTGGCACGAGGAGGGTAATAGCAGAGTAAAGAGTGTAAGAAGTGTCAGATATAATGGCTGCCCTGCACGCCTCTATGATTAAATGTTAGCAGCAGATTACCTGATGCGAGCGCGATTTCAGCGTCAGCCCGAAGTGCAAAATGCTCCACTTAAAAACGCCAATGCACACAGGAGAGCTTCTTTTGTGACCAACAATCTGTATAATAAACTATAATCTGGCTTAAACCACTTAAGCACTAACATGTTTCAGGGATAATTTGAGATGAACCCACACAGTGTTACTTCTGTGTGTGTGTGTGTGTGTTAAAATCTCAAACAGAGGTCTGCCATCAGGTTTAATACATCGCAATAAAGACTCTGATGGTCCCAGTGTCATGATACCTGATCACAGATCAGCATCTCTACAGTTTAGCTCATCGGTGAAACACCTGCTTCATCATTTGGTTAGTGGTCAAACGGGGCTGTGCTGTTTCTGACGGGGAGTTTGACTGATTTTGGATTTTGTGCCAGCGTGTTAGCTGGCTGACGCTGTTGGTCCTCCTGACACCTGAGTTCACGAGCTGAAGTGTCTACAAAGCTGGTGTAAGTGGTTGCAAGAAGTCGCACATTAACACTGGTTATTTCTTTGTAAGGAAGCCAAAAACACGCAGCTCAGATTAAATGACTCGACGCTTCGACTCGTTCTAACACCGCTTGTTTAGGATCTTTTTTTCTTCTGTTTCCTCACAGTCAGCTCAGATTTCAGCCACTTCTCCATCACACCTCCATGTTGGCAGGTAGATTTCATCTAATTTAACTGTTGACAGCTTTGTATTTTAACATTATGTACAGTATATGGTGGTTTTATTGTGAGCATACTGTGCTGAACGCTGTCCTGGTGCACTTACAGCTCAGCAAATCAAGCTCCACACGGCGTGTTTTGTGGCAGAAAAGTTAACCTGAGTCATATTTAAACAGAGAGAGACCCTCAAAGCTGCCTGCACAGATCAGTTGAGGCTCAGCTCCACTCTCACAGAGCCTGCTGACAGAGGGACTCCTCAGCCGGCCGAGGTCAGTGAGGAATGCACCGGGGGAGCGGGAGGGAATGTACCACAGGGGTGTTGAGGAAGGGGGTGGGGTGGCAGCAGAGGAAACACAGAGGGGGGAAACAGAGGGGTCTTTTGTGAGACAGGAAGCTGCTGAGACCAGGGCCCTCTCTCTGGGTACAGTAGTGGAGCAGAGAGGACCCTGGGATATGAGAATGATGTGACCGAGGGGATGAAGACGATGTTAACTGAGGAAGAAGAAGGCACCTGGGAGGTGGAGGAGAGAGGGCCGAGTGACGGAACAAGAGGCAAGATGGAGGATATGAAAGAGGTGGAAAGGCTTATACTGAGTGCCCGGAAGTTATTTTCTCCACGTTAGATGACTGCTTGAGGTTTCTGACACTCGGAAAATGATCCCAGTGGAATTATTAGTGTAGCAGCAGCGTTTAACGGTCAAAGTGGAAATACGAAAACTTTAGAAACACAGTCATCTGCAAGCCCCAAACAGCACTGCAATAAAACACATCCAAACAGCAAGCTGAAGCACTTCTGCCTTCAGTACTGATGATGCTGGTGAAGTTACAGGCTGGACTCCACTGAGCCTGGTGGATGAACTCAAGTCATCCGAATCAATTCAGAATTCAAGTTTGGAGCAATTCAGCAACTATGGCGGGAAATCATGAAACACGCACTGTTTGTAGGACAAAAACTCACAGAACAAAAGTTAATTGAAGACCGGATTCATAAATGACATCAACATAATACAAGTGAGCTGATGACGAGGTTGAAGTGTTCAAAAAATTTACCTGGCAGGTCGACTGAAGCCCCACATCTGTGTAACTTCAGCAATGGTGGCCTACAGGTTAAAGAGGAGGGCACCTGACTGGAAAGCTGCCAGTTTCATCCCCGCACTCGCAGGGCAGCATGAATCTGGGTGGAGAAAGTGCAAGATCAGCACCTGCTGTTACAAATGCAGCTGAGGTGCCTTTGAGCAAGGGCCTTCACCGGCAGCTGCTCCAGCTGGAGCTGCTCCAACAACCCTGACTGCGGTTAAACTGGCAGCTTCCATGTGAGTATAACTGTGTGTGTGTGTGTGTGAACAGGGCGTTCCAGAAACGTCCCCGTGCAACTTAAATTAGACAGAAATATAAAAGAGGAAGAAGCATATAATGCAGAGACAATACAACAGCGGAGGCCATAGTGAATACATGGAAGAGGAGCAGAGGAGGAGGCCACTCAAAAGAGACGAGGAGGGTGGAGGAGGATGAGAACGGAATCAGGACCCCGTGCGGTTTGGAGGCTCGGTCGTCCCAAAGATGGAAGCACAAAAGATCAAAAAGGAGAAAAACAAATGATTGATTTCCAAAACAGGAGGCTGAACATGCAGCCTTCAGTGTTTGTACACAGACACAGCGGCCGGTTAATGAGGTCAGGGAAAACCAGCAATAAAAACAATCCGAGCTGTTGTGGCCATGAGCTCATTCCGGTCTGTCTGTCCTCTGACGAGCCATCAAAGAGCTTTTCATCTCAGCCTTCAGCTCAGTCCCATCCGGGCCATTAAAGCAGGAGCCAAACACGGCCGCGCCGAGGCGGCAGGATGAGTGAGTGTGATGCTGCAGAATGAAAATACTCCCCTCCCTCTTCCTTTTTCTCTCTTCTTCTGCGCCCTCCTCCTCTCCATCACACGGACACATGTCGGCCGTCTCACGTTCGCTGCTGGCACGCAGACAACAGCTCGTTAATCCTCCCACACTCAGACTGCTCAGCCTCTCGTGTCATGACGGTGAAGTTAACGGGTGGTAAATCATTTCACCCCTCTGTGTGCACAGAAAGGACGACATCAGTGGACCTCCTGCATGCGTTACATAATTAGATTCAATGCTCCACAGACGTTTTCTGAACTAAACTTGGATTTGTGGGGACTTCTTGTGGAATGTGAAATATCTTTGCATCACAGCTGCAAATAAAAACCACCGTCTGAATGCAGACTTCAGTTCATCAGCTCTTCTTCAGCTCTTCCACACTTGTGTCACAACAATTTGCCCACACAGTTCATGGCGCTCCTCAGCGTAACATTACGGTGATTCTTCACATCTTTGGCCACAGAGGGTCCATGCAAAGTGTTGTGGCATATTATTGTAATCGAGCACACTCAGCTGCTTGATCTGAGACTACATTCAGGCCTTTATATCTAATGTAAAGTGCAGACATCCGCCTCGAAATGCACGTACTCGCGTGCTGTTTTCCAGTTTTTGGAACACATTCCTGATTCCATCCTCAGCTGCGAGTGGCATCAATGATGAGGTCTCTCTGGAACATTTGTTTCAGCACATCTCTCAGTCTGACATATTTTTATTTGACATGCTGCCTTGATTAGAAAGCAAGACCAACCGCCCTGAAATGTAGAATTATATACTTTATGTGGGACCCAGTCTCAGTTTCACCCAGATTTAGCTCTGCTCAGGAGGCGCTCTCAGTCATCTAAGTGTACGCTGGCTCAGATTTGGACTGTGTATACCCAAAACCTAACATATCATTACAGCTAGAGGAACATGAGGGCCATGGCTGACCAATAATTTGGCTTTGCTAAATGTTGTCACTCGTCATTCCAAAGTTTCTTCCCATCCCAACAGTCTGGACCTTACAGAGGCAACAAGCTGCACGACGGTGCCTCTTTATGGCATAAAGAAGATAAATAAAGTGCAGAGGCACGACTGCATGTAAAGCTGATAAAAATGTGGCCTGTTTTCATCGTCAACTGTCACCCCACAGATGTGACACTTTGCTCTGACATACAAGTAATCATGGGAATGCTGTCTTTAATTTATCCCAATAAACACTTTGGCACTTTAATCAGCAAGCTAAATGTTTTTTTTAATTTAAGCTGCCTGACTGCAGTCTGCATTTACAAAGTACCTGCATCTTTAATTTAGATTTCTTCTTCCGGGTACAAATTCCAGCTGAACACATTCCTCCCAGAACTCAGTATCAAGATTATTACTCATTAATATGACTTTATAGAGCATAATAAGTATGTAGACGCAGCACAAAGGGCCGTAAAGAGGATAAAATGACTTGTTTCTTACACAGCCAGAAGATAAAACATCGGCTTTAAAGATCTGTGCTCGGCCGAGTTCAAATGTTAGAATCAATGATAGTTCTGTTTTGGAGATTATACTATTTATTTTACTGTGTAGGTCAACAGAAAATAACAGTGAGCAGCAAGCACACCTGACATCTCGCCCTGCTGTTTGGTATTTGCTCTGTCTAGTGAGTACACAAACTCAGTAAAGCTCTGTCTTCCCCAGGTGTGTGTGTGTTTGCGCGTGTGTGTGCACGAACGCGATGTGTGAGGTATTTCAACCACACGGGATCCACCAAAGTGTTGCTGGCAAGTGACTTCAAACAGTGACTGTTCATTCGGTGCACAGCAATAACATTCACCTGGTGAAAATTGACATGTGTGAAGCTGAGATTAAGAGGAATCTGAGCCTCGGTATAAAGGTGTCTTTCTGCAGCAGTCAGGGAGGAGGGAGAAGAGAGAGAGGAAGAGTCGGAGCCAGGAGGAGACTGGGGAGAGAGGAGGGCAGGAGAGACACTGAGAAAAGATGGAGGGAGGCAGAACGGGAGAGAGGAGCGAGGAAAGGGAAGGAGAGGAGGGAAACACAAGAAGGTGAGACAAGACTGTGATGAGGAGGAGAGAGTGATGAAGGGGTGGAAAGATGAGGGCATGGGAAAGGTGAAGACAGACAACTCAAACAGACTGAGTTTCAGGGGTCAGTGTTGTCACCGCATTTAGTGATTCTGCATTAAGAGCAAAGCAGTCGACCTTAAGCACAATCATTTTATCTTTTGGAAATCTTAGTTTGACATCCAGCATTTTCTGCGCTGATCTTAATAAAACTCCTTCATGTTGACAACTGCTTCCCTGAACGAGAGCGGCCAGCTCACTGTCCTCCGCTTCATGCTGGGAGGTTCTGGGGTCTTCTCTCCATGTGATGCTGCTGACTCGGCTTCACGGTCCTGAACAGAAAACTCTTTGTGCCTGCGCCCTCTGCTGGCGGCCGCTGCTACTACAGGAGCAGCTTCCACAGTGGCACACTTGGCTCAGACATCTGTAACACGGAAAGTGATGCTTAGCCTCCATCTCATTTGTCTTAGCCCACTTATTCACATCAGGGGAGCCAAAGCCACGTTTTACAGCCCTTTAACCAGCGCTCTGCTCTGCTGTAATGTACAGTTTGGGCAAATATGTCTCAATTCTGAACTCCTTCTCAGAAACAAGAGGCTAAAGGATTCTGGGAGATCTATAACTGCCGTGTCTGTGTGATTTTCAATGATCGGCCTCATTCTAGAACTCTAAAAACTGGCCTGAGCTGAGGCTTTAAATATGACATAAATGTGATTTCAGTTTTTTAGGAACTTGAATCTCATGCATCATTTCAGGCCTTGAATGCTGAGCTGAGCTGAGCTGTGCAGGGGCTGTACAGACTGTACTGGAGAGCTACTCTGGATCATGATCTGGACAGACTGTCAGAGACGAGGGAGGAGGCAGAGTGAAGGAGGTGGGAGGAGTGACGCAGAAATAGAGAGGGAGAGAGAGTACACGGTGACACAAACACATTCCTATCTGTCTTAGTATTTAAATATGTGGCAGGGGGAACAGAGCCGCCAGTGCCGGCTGAAAAGCACCTATAAAAATGCTGCGATGCCAACTGTGGTGCTTCTTCATTGGCCAAGGTGCGTAAAGTGGGCGGTGGGTGGGCAGTGAGGGAGGAGGTGGAGTGACAGGAGACCAGGAGCTGACAAGAAGAGGTCAGTGCTCCCTCTAGAGGATGAAAGATGGGAGTGCGGTGCCAGCGGTTGTCCGGGGCCCTGGGGTCCTGCTGGACTGAGGAGCGTACCGGCGTTCCTCCAGGACACAGCAGGAGCCCAGCTGGGACGTTCCATCACGGACACTGAGTGGGTGTTTAATGTGGAGCCTGAAGCAGACGAGTGCGTGCTGGAAGTTCAAAGTTCGACCTGCAGAATCTGCCAAGCGTCCAACTTCTGTCATGAGGTCATTTTCGCTCACATCCAGAAATATTTGAGTGACATGAATGAATGAAAAACACATCACGTACAGTATTAAAACCTTTACTCGGACATGATACAACAAACAGAAACAAGATTCAGAATTAATGACTGAAAAAATTATTCAGATTTTTTTTTCTTCTTTCAATCCCCGAAGCACACAATAGTCAATCAGCTCCAAATGTACGATGGAATAAGATACAAACGAGACAAAGAACAGACACGAGAGAAAGAGAGAAAAATCAAAAATAAGAGTGACAGATTCATTCTGATTTTACAGTTCTTGTTTAATACTTTGTAATAAACAAAAGATGAAGAGCATAGTCGGAGAAGAGGGAGACAGGAAACCAGACAAAGAAACAGTGTGTGAATCTTTTTTACGGTGAAGAGTAAACAAGTAAGGAAGATTCTAGATCTACTGGAAAAAAAGGTTTTGTTTTTCTTCTCGATCGACAAATGAACACCTGATCAGAGTTCTGTAAGTCCCTGCCCTTCTGTCCTCCCTCCTTCTCTCTCTGACCTCCACGATTCCTGCGACCTCAAACACCAACGAGCTCCTCGTTAAAGAGAGCGATCGTCATCAGCTTCAAGTTCATTCAACGTAAGCACATCCTGCTCAGAGGGGTCTCCTGCAAACCGGCCCTGTGGGCTCGAGCGGCCTCGGCGCTGTGCGCCTCCGATGAGGGCCACAGCTTCTCCCTGATGGTCTGAACAGATTCTGAAGGTTTAGTTTTTATTGCTGGTAATGTCCAGCTTCAGCCACGCGTGACTCCAACACAGTGAACAGGTTGCAGTGGACCCAGCTGCAGAAAACACCCACCCAAATGCACCTGAAGAAGAGCAGGTCCAGGGCTAGGCTAGGCTACGCTAGGCTAGGCTAGCCTGTTGTATCATTCCTTATTTGCATTTCACTCATATATGCATTTCCCTGCATCTTGGAACCCAAAGCAGATGTTTGCAGGCTGGGGGACCCTATAAAAAGCACCAATGCACAGCTTGAGCACCCAGAGGGGACCACGCACTGGTCTCTCTGCAGTGACCAGGCCTCCCCTCTCCACACGAGCTGTCATTCCATTCCTATTAGGGCCCCTCTTTAGTATGCACTACACAGGCCGAGGTTAGCGCGCACTCTTTAGCGCGCAGCACAATAATCACAACATACATGAAAAACAAGCACTGGGGACTGAGTGGCCCTGCACTTAAAACGGCCACATCCGCAAACAGCTTGGCAGTGATAAATAAACCAGTGAGGGTGGTGGTTTCAAGGCTGCATAGCACACACTGCCTCATTGATCATGACGGGATGGGCCTCGGCTCCAGGGGGCGTGTCTCAATAGGCGAAAAATGCCGTCCTGATGTCTTATCTATGCACGATGATCAATTCTTCAGTCACAGCCTGCGATCATTTCAAAAAAAGCACATTTCAATCAACGTCTTTATTTTCAGAAAAGTGAGTACTTTTAAAATGTAACAAAGACGGCGACAACAATACTGCTACACAGTCAAAAGGTCACAGCATGCGTCTGCCTTGAGTGCACACGGTCGCAACGACAAACATTTGTGGGCAGCGCGGTGCGATCCAGCAGATCGCCGCTGCTCTGCCGTCAAGTAAAGTAAGCAAAGAGGGACACACGGCACTGAATCCCTTCCTCACAGCTCTCCAATGCTCGTCCCACGAAAAGCTTCACATCCTTTTCAAACAGTCTGAGAATCATAGGTTTATTTTACAAGTCGAGCCCGGTCATTTTCAGCCCACACGGGCGAGCGAATGAGCATTTGTTGAGTTTAAAGTAAAGCAGTGGAGGCAGGGCGAAGAGGAGGAAGGGAGGAGGCTGGCTCGTGTCGATGAAGCATCAGGTCAACAGGCCAGCCAATCGCCCCTCCAGCTTGGTTCCTTTTCCTCTGCGCATCCTTTCGTTATTTTTCAACAAACCAATGGAACAGCGCTCGGCACATCGCGGCCAAAGCTGCAGGATCTGCCGGTCAGAAGGCGTAGCTGCAGACAGATTCCACACACACACACGTGCACAAAAGCATACGCATGTGGCCACAGATTCCCTATAACAAATGCTAAAAAAAAAAAAAAAAAAAAAGAAACACCCAACCACCAGTCTGGCTAAAACAGTCTGCCTGGTCAGCTCAGCTTAAAGTGGCTTAGCCTACAGAACCTGCACGGCCTGTACAGCTTTATCTGTTCATCATCCTCTAAATGACCTAAGCTCAGAGCAAAATGTAAAGAAACACAAAACTTCACTGCATCGCTGTTCTGTGAAGGGACGGGAATTCAAATACTTTCACTGCCAATTAATGTCAACTTATGTAACAGATGAAGCCAAAGCTGCTGACGACTGCAAACAATGTCACCGCAATTTGAGTATACCAGCTGCACATTTTCACTTTTTGATGATTCATCAAAGATTGGCGTTTGCTCAGTCATGTGACCGCGTAATCATTCCCATCCCAGCCATGAACGTGACGCAGGAGCAGCCGGCTTAAAGACTCAACAGAGGAAGCTCCAAAAGTAAAATCCTGCGGAGAAAGTAGCTGAGACGTCGGCCAATCAGAAGATGAGATGACTGACAAAAGCATGGCTCCTGAAGTCAGCCGACTCTCTGAGGGAGACGAGCGCTCACCATCTTCAGTCCAGATCAAAGATCTCAGAGCCCGGTGGCCACAAAGTGTTAGCTCATCTGAAGCAACTCAAGCCACTAAAGTACTGAGGCCACACCACAGCAGGCGCAGTCCAACAGCCGGAGCGCATGTTGGTGCTCGTTACCTAAATCACGAGCGTGCCGCCGCCTTGTTTTTCTCTGCCAGCCAGCATCAAAATGGCGAAGCGGTGGTGCACGAGGGGCCGACGTTTCTCTGCATGGAGGAAACTGACGGACATCTGGAGAACGCTTCGCTGGCTCGGCCGTGCTGTGCGTGTGCACGGAAAGAGAGAAACTGAAACGACACCAAACTCTACGGTCAGACCAACTCACTGACACGTTAAACAAAACCACCTGTCTTACAGGTCATCTAACTGCCAGCCTCCGAGTCCACATCACATGGGGGAGGCCAAGGATCCTCTTTGAGAAGAAGCGTTTGGACTATCTGCAGGGCGGGAAGCTCATTGCTCGTTCTGCTCAAAGCAGCTGCTGGGCCCCAAACTTCAACAGCTGCTTTCACTGCTTCCACCAGCCTGGCTGCTTCCTAAAACACAAAACACGCCGGCCGTGTCCGGCGGAGTACCGAGACGCATCAGCCGCGGCCAAAATGCACGAGCGCTTCGCTGGCGCTCTTATTCCAAAGATGGGAGTCTGTGATAAAGTCCGGGGTCGTAACACAACAAAAAGAAAAAAAAATCTAGGATCTAAGAGGAAAAACTACGTTTGAAGCGGAGCGGTTCAAAGAGTGGAGAATGGCTTTCTGATTTGTCTCTTCTTGCATACTGTGTTTGCATTGATGATGATGTGCAAGTCTTTAACTGAAAGACCACGTTAGTTATTTAGCACCTGGTAGAGGACAGCCGTACCTCTTCCCTGTAGAATGATACTGCAAAATGTACGTTTCTAATGTCTATTAAATGCGGCGACTAATTAGAAGGCTAAATACACCTTAGAACGCCAACACTCTTTTAAATACTTAATAAAAATGGTCATAAATCTTTCTGTGTACCCGGGCGCTGCTCACTCTGAGCGCGTGTAGACGGTTTCATTCATAGTTTTCTGTGTGTCTCCTGATCGTGTGGTAGCTGCATTTGACTCTTCACTGCAACGCTCGGATTCAGTTGCCCACAAATTTCAATCACAGTAAATGTCAAGTGCCATTGTCAATGAAATCCAGCCAATCAATTACCAGGAACAACAGGAAACGTTGGCAGAAGCTGGTGCAAAAGCAGCGGCGAGGTGTGGTTTGGCCCTGGGCTCAAGAGCGATTCACGGTGATGTCGCTACGGGTCCAATGTGAGCTCAGCAGAATTAAAAAACTGCTGTAAATTTGTTTGTTGGAGCCACATTTTTCACATTCACAAGAGTGTGAACAGGCCTTTGTTTCTGCATGACTTCTGTTGTTTTTTTAATTATTTACATCTACTGTACAAAAGTGGCAAGCGTTGAGCCAATACACACTGAATAAAGTTTCCAAAGCAGCAGGTAGTACGTGTAGGATTCCCATTATAGCACTGACTTACTTCATTATTGCATTACAGTAACTCAAACTGGTGCATTGTTTACTGATCCATGTCCACGGCCTGGGATCATCCATGAGCGGCGGGCAGGGAAGAGTAACACTGACTGACAACCAGGAGGAATTAAATGGCGCCTTATCGCCGGCGTCTGATCATTCCAGCTGTTTCCAGTCTCTGCTGCCTGTCGCACCTCGTTTCACAGAGCGAGCGCAGCATCTTCAGTACGAGTCACTCAAAACGCTGAAGTGTCTTTTAGAAGGACACTTCAACGGCTGCTTGGTGGAGGCGTCAAACGCCACTCAGGACAGAGGCTGACCAACTAAACACTGAAGTGTTCAGAGATTTTTTTGCTCTTCCAAGGCCAAAGGGCTGCTGATGAAAAGGAGATTTTTGGAATAAAGAGCAACCTTTCAAGAATAAAAGCCTTTGAGCTGGACTGGGTGTTAGGACAGACTAACACACCTGATGCCAGCCGTCTGGTGGTTAGTGCTATAACCACACCTGGCTCTCGTCTGCGCAGGAAGCGGCCAATCATCCATCAAGTTCTGCATCTGTTTTGAAAATGACGCAATAATGAGAAAACCCTACACATAGTACCTTCAAGGTCATCTTAGGTGTCTGAGAACAGATGGTCACTTCTAGGAAACAGGAACATTTACACAGTTACAACTCACAAAAGTGCATAAATGACCACCAGCAAAGGGAGGGACGGGGGACCGGGAGGTAAAAGACTAACAAATAGGATTTTGTCTTGCATGAAGCTGTACTTCCTGTGAGCCTCAAGCTGTTTAAAATGCCAACCAACTGCCAAAGTAAAGGATAGAGTCAAAACGAGGAAAAAAAAAAAAAAATTCAAGTCATTCTTCTTGTCTTACAAAGCCCGCTGTGCGCATCAGGGTGGGAGGGACAAAGTTTCGTCGGTTCGACAAAGTGCTCCCACCCCCCTTTTCCTGGATTTCAATGCCTTGGAAAAAGCTCTCATTTCATGAGTACAGTACTTCAAAATAGAAACTCAAACAAGTTTCAGCATGAATATTCAAAAAAGCATAAAATATCTCAATGTTTACAAGATTGGGTGAACTCACTGGGAGGGCGCGTCTGCCGTCCCTTATGGGACGCCTCCTGACCAATAACAAGTGAATTTCTTTGATGGTGGACAGTTGATTGAAATGCTACGCACCTGATTTTAAGCTAAAACCATACATGAATAACTAACCGGCTAGTGATGATATAATATACAGAGGTGGAGCTAGCAGTGTAACTAAGTAACCCAAGTGAAACAGGGGAAGTGTACCAGTTACGCAGAAGCAGAAACCCACCGTGAGATGAAGATGTGAAAACTGAAGGCTAACTTAAGACATTTACTGAATATGTGTGATAAAAAGGGGATATATTTTTGAGCAGTAACCCCTATGGTGGAAAACTGAATATGGGAAAAGATGGTGAAAATGTGTGTGTGTGTGTGTGTGTGTGTGTTAGCATATTGTTCATTCAGAGCCGTGTTTATTAGTTATGCTGTGTGTTAAGTCATGTATGCAAGTGAAGATCTGTGTGTGAGTGTGTGTGTGTGTGTGGAGATAATTAGCCGCTGAATATGTGTGTGTTTTTGTGTGTGTGTACAGCCGGTACATTAAAACCAGCAGGTGCTGCAGTTAAGTGAGGCCCAACGAGGCGAGCCAGTGACCCAACATGGGGTGACGTGTTGGTACTCCCGGTGTGCGTCGGATCCTGACCGGACCGCACCTGCCTCCTCTAGGTGAGCTGGTGAGGCGCTTCTAGCATCTCCATCAGGAAGGTGTCGATGGGCGTGTCACCAATCAGTTTGAAGAAGAACAGGTGCTCCAGGCACTTTAGACCAATGGAGCGCAGTGCTGGGAGGCGGAGGAGGAGCTTTGCAAACCTGGACGACAGAGGGGACGATGAGAAGGACAGCAGCGTATGATTGACTGAAGACAAGACTTCAGAGGCTGCGTGAAGCAGTACAAATATGTGAAAATGTAACACTTCAAATTGCTGTCAGAGGGCATTCTGGGAAATGCAGACATGTCAAACTAATTGCAGCAGCTTGTGGAGGCAGGTGGGTTGGGATGCATCATGAAATGCATCAGCTGACATATGCCACACCTTTCCAAACATTTATTCCTTACAATAAAAAATTACCAGACTAAATGAAATATACAGTTTTAAATGTGTGGGTGACAGATGAGTGACAGCATTTGTTTCCTGCTGAGCTGAAAATGATCTAACTGTGCAGCATCACGACCAGCGCCCTCACCTCCCACTGTCCAGTGTGTGTGTGTGTGTGTGCGTGTGTGTGTGTGCTGCAGCCTACCTGCCCTGCTGATCGGGGTATTTCTGTTTGCAGTACGCCTCCAGAGACGCGTACACCCTCTCTCTGAGGAGCTCCACCTCGCTGGGGTTGGACAAACCCTTGGCATCTTCAGATGAAAACAGACATTTGTATTATCTCTGCTCTGGACTGAAGCACATTTTATTCCAGAAAATGAATTTGTTCTCTTTCGTTTGGCGCCCCTAACGGCAAATGCCACACTTTTCGACCTTCCACCTGTCTGGGTACCTGGGTTGAAGAGGATGATGGCTCGAAGGCAGCCCAGCTCTGTCTTGTCCATTTGCATGTCTCTCATCTTGCTTACAAGCTCTGTCAAAACCCTGCAGAGAGGGGAGGAGAGGAGAGCAGTTTTACAGGGAGAAACCCCAGTTAGAGACAGGAGGACAATACCGGATAGGAAAGAGAGGAAGAAGAAGAACATAAGAAAATAAGAGCACAGGAAAGCAATAAAAACAAGAGAAAGAAGCCTTTCTCAATAAGAGAGTAAGGACAGCAGAGCAGGACCAGACTCAGTCACTTTGTGATTTATGGTTTCTTCTCACTGTAATGACTTCATGTCCAAACTACTTAAAGCATGGCTGAACTGCTGGTTCTGCAGAGGGAGGAAAAACACTAGTTAAAACTGGTCAGGGTGGCAAACTGCTGCCCGGCTGTGGCTGATTCTGCTTCCTGTTTGTTATTCTTAATGAGTCCGCAGCTGCTTGTCTTTGTTGTACTTAATTAGCTGTGCGGGCAAATGAATGGAAGCTGTTGTAGCCGATGACTTTAAGGAGGTAAGAACATGTGGCTGTCAGGGTTCAGGGGCTGAACGTGCATTTTAACTCTTCAAGGCCTACCACACACTCACAGAGAGAAATGAAGACATCAAATTCATTCATTCATCCATAAAAAATGCTTCATGAAACGTGAAACCTCAGGAACAAAGACAGGTGTTCTGTCATTCAAGAACAACGCATGCAAGCAGTAGAAAGCAAAACTTAAACACAGGAAAAATATCCAACAAATATCAACTTATCCAACGTATAAACACAGTTTCAACCAAAGGAGTAATCATGCTTCATTCGATGTGCAGGGCAGTAACCAAACGCCAGCATGGACCTAAGAGGCTTGGTGTGCGCCATCAGTGCATCTTTTCTAACTGCTTCTGCTCTCCTGCCAGGAATATGAGAGAGGAGAGGACTGCAGACCAGGGGCTGAGGGGAAATAAGTCAGAGCCATTAAGGACGGTGTATTTGCTACTCCATCATCAGGCGTGGACTGCTTTTATTCACAGACACCATCGCTGAAGAGGGCCGACAACACCTCCAGGGTCAACAGTAAATTAGGGCAACAAAGTGACCTGACTGTAGAAGACAGCGCCCTGCACTGGAGTAATACAGCATACAACCACGTCCAACCATTACAGGGACAGTTTGGGCTGTTTGAAGTGGAGCTGCACGAGGTACTTATCAGCAGTCAGTGTTTCCAGGGCTTTACCTCGCCGTCAGTCGGCCCTTTCCTTTGGCTCTACGTCGCTGCTGGCGTACTCACTCACTTTCATCTTCCTGAGTTTGCTGTCTCTTCCACAAACTGCTGACAGTCTGACGCTGCGGCGTAACAGCGTGAGGCACAGCTGTGCTTAGGCTCAGGAATATGGACGTTTACACCTGAGGGAGGGTAGAGCAAAACTGATTGTTTTAGGTGGATAAAATAGGTTTTGCTGCTGGTCCTGTCCACAGCAGTCAGTACTGCTGTCTGTTCCTCCAGCAGTCAGTACTGCTGTCTGTTCCTCCAGCCTGAGGTCATGTTGACTGACATCGTAATACACTGACGATGCATAAGTGTCTCGTACAGCCCCACTTCAAAAACCCTGTAATGTCCTGGGAAAGCTAGCTTCACAAAGCCAGCCCACACATTTTGATTAGCTCATTATGGTCTGGCGCTGCGCAAAAGATGCAGCACTGCTCTCCGTCATCGTCATCTAAACCACACCCCTACAGTCGACTGAGTGATGGGGTCAAGCGGTTCTCCGGGGCTGTTGTTCACAATAACATCCTGTAGTGAAAACCGGCTGGCTTCTGCAAAGCTTTGGAAAAGCCTAAAAGCATCAACGTCTCAGCTGTGGTTCAGCGTTTGGTTCAGTGTTGACTCCAGAGGAGGGGTTTAAGAAAAGTGTTTGTGTAGAGGCGTAATTACCTGTCAAATATGGCCCCAACCTCGGCATTGTGCGCCCTGTGTATTCAATCACAATGTGTTATTACAATGTCATTACACAGTTACAGTGTTATTACAGAATTGTGAGCCCTTCAGCTGTACAGTCAGTGCTTAGAAATGCTTTACAGACTACTTCCTGATACATTTAAAACTGTTGTAAAACAGTATGCATGGGGATCGTCTGGACTCTTGCACCTGCACCCAGACACACAAGGCACCACAATACTGGATTAAAATAAGCAGAAAGGAGGTTATGATAAATCTTATGAGCCAAACAGCAGGAAACCATTAGTGCACATGAAGCTGTTCAGAAGTGAAAACCCTCTGCTTTCAATAGGTGCTCCCACATAAACGACAACACGTCATGAACGCTTAAAGTCCAACTGAAATCAAAAAGCATTTTTTGTGCTTCAGACCGAAAGGGAGAAATTAATGTGTCTTCTGGTTTTATGATGCTGCCAACTAGATAGAATAAAACTCAGGTACATGTCTACGTAGATGAGCCCTTATTTCAGCACAGCCAGTCAAATCCCACGTGATCCCACAGGCAGAGGAGACAGTGACACTGAGCCAGCCGTCGACACGAGACTTCAAACATTAGCTTTTCCTCCTTCTAATCTGACTTACAAACATGAACGCACATTTTGTTCTGCACCTTAGCTCGTTGAAGCTGTGACAAAGCAAACATTAAAAAAAAAGCGCAGCTAACGTCGGTTCGCAGGCTCGACGGCTAATGAGCTGCTCAGCTGCAGCACGTCAAACGGCATGAATGCAGCTGCACGTTTCCCTTCAGTTCGGTCAGACGCTGACGTGGTTTTCACTCTTTAACACCACCAACAGCTCGCTGTCTGCACATGACACGGAGGCTAGCTTTGCTACCTTTTCTAAAACGTGTGACTGACTGTGACTTCAGTTGGACTTTAAGCAGGTTTCGCTGACCTGAGCCGACCGTCTGACTCGAAGTGCAAAACACAACATTTAAGGCTACAAATCAACAACGCAAAAAACAAACCGGCAGAACAGAAAGACAGAAATCCACAAAACAGGAAGCACAACTTTTCAGAAAACACAGCCAATCCGAAAAGAGAGGTGCCTACTATGGCTGTCGTTCTCATCACTGATTGGACGGCTAGTGCGAAGACTAAACTGCAAAGTATGCGTTTTCTTTCTCCTTCGCTCGTGGACTCTGGGGTACTCGGGTCAGTGAGACCCATCCTTGCTGAGAAGGACAAAATAGCAGGCACCCACACTTTCCAGCTTGTAAAATGTTGACTTTTCTGACATTTTGTGTTTCGTCTTTTGTCGATTTGTCTCGTGGAATGTCCTGTTTTTCTGCCGTGTAGTTCTGTTTTATGCAAAGCTGTCGTGTTTTTGGCTTCGTTAGGGGTCGCTGTGTTTGCACTACAGGTCCAATCTTGCATGAAGTCCACCTCAAGAAATTTGTGACCAAGAAATCATGATATTTAAGTTTTTACGTCCTCTTGTATAAAATATGCTTCAGTGGCTTCAAACAGATGCTGGTGCAAAGCTGAAACAAAAGCCTGCTGCTGAAGGGAGCAGCTCTGTGAGGAAATTAAAGAGTATCAGAGGAAGATCGTGAGCCCAGTCAGCCTGCTTTGAACTGGATTCCTAACATCAAGCCTTCATAACAAAAAACTGTGTAGGTAACAGTGAACTGACACGTTGTGATGTCGTTGGGGTCTTAAGTCACTGAGATTTTTTTTGTTTCCAGATGATAACGTCTCACTCGAAGCGCTAAAACTGTATTAAAACCCGCTGATGAAGCATACGTCTGGATGGAGCTGTGCCACGTTACTAAAATCTTACGCCCCAATAAAGGTCGTCTCACATCCAGATAACAACACAGATCATAATTAAGCACATTTTCTCTAAATGTTATAAATAGTTAATACACAACGACCTGCAAAAGTGTCATGAGACAACTTTTGCCGCTTTAAAAAACAAATAGTGAACTG
Organism: Chaetodon trifasciatus; assembly: GCA_037975065.1. NCBI lineage: Eukaryota > Metazoa > Chordata > Actinopteri > Chaetodontiformes > Chaetodontidae > Chaetodon > Chaetodon trifasciatus. Next base: position 114,404 of record JBBMOE010000150.1, read on the forward strand.
AACTGAATCTGTGTTTCAGCCTGTTGTTGGGGCTGGTCTGCGGCGTAGGTTTCCCAGTACAGTTTTCTGGTCCGCTTCAGACCTAAACCACGACCACGTAACAGCAGAAGCCCCTCTTTCAGGGACGAGCTCCTCTTTTTGTCCTGGCAGGTCAACTTCCTGTTCGGAACTGGCCCGTTCTGCGTTACGTTCACTCTCCTCCATGTTTGTTTCTGTTCATGAAAATTCCCTGCATGCATCTGAACGTAAAGTGTCGTCCCAATGATGACGAACACTGCTGTATATAAACGATAGAGCACAGCATGAAACCATACGGATTTCTCTCTATGTCGCACACACCGCACAGCCCGACCCCCGGATACTGACACGACTTCCCGGTACGACATGAACCAGCATTTTGTCACAGTACGAGAGGTGTCCATCTTAATCAAACAACATCTTTCATGATTACTGGTTTCTATAAAACCTGTAATTTCCCTTCTGATGGTTAAAACTGATGGTTGATGCAGTAACGCTCAGACTGTGTGCACTGAATCTAAAGCTCATGAAAAGACAGTCCGGTTTATGTGATAACTGTAATTATTTTACTAATTGAAAGACAACAGAGGTCTTAACGTCAAGATGAGATCACACAACAACTTTTCTGCAGTCAACAGAAAAGAAAATTAACACCAAAATAAATACCCACAGGCCTCTACAACACTATCACATAAATGTGTTTTAAAGTATTTTAAGGGGCATTTCTCTTACACACTATATCCACATGTTAGTATTGTACATTAGCCAGCCACTTTCACATTATCAGCTGCTGCAACAGGTGCTATGCCACAGAGTGTGTGCGTGTGTGTGTGCACATGCATGTCTACAGGTAAGCATTAGTCACCAGCCTCCCCGGCATGCGCTGTCACCCTACAGGCAGTGCTAAGGAAGCAAAGTCTCCCAGCCAATCACAGCCAATGCAGAACACAGCAGCTGCAGCCAACCAAAGACGAGGACACAGTATCCTAACTCTGACCCCCGTCACTGTCCACTAAACCTGAATAATATGTTTGCTTAGAAGACAAAAAAACAGCGTGTGACAGCACCGGGGCCGTAAATGAAGCCAAGTGCTCTTTGTTTCTTCATCGAGCTGTCAGGGCTGACGTGGATCCACCAGGTGAAGTCAAGAGGGGATTGTGGATTTCACCTGGCTTATCGGGGTCGGTCTATTTCAGGCTAAGAGCAGGTGGTCCTGATACTGTGTGGGAAGGGTATGCATTTCAAAGTGGAAAGCTAAAACTCCGGCGCCCACATCATTCTTGATGGTGGCGTGTCCTCTCCAGTTGGGTCAGCCACCCAAACCTCTGGATGCTCGGGAAATGTGGTATCTGTCAGAGTGATACTGCTTGTGCACGTGTGCATCTGTGTGTTACCTGTCAAAGATGGCGCCAACACCTGCGCTGTGAGCACTGTTCCTGTGGACATGCAGGCCGGTGGCCAGTAAAATCCCGTCCTTCACCGAGATGGAGCGATGGGAGAACGATGCAATCAGGAGTTCATTCCAGCCTGTTGGAGTTGGAGTTGGTGTCTCAGTATCTCAAGCCAATCAAAATGTCTAAATATTCTACAGATTTTTTATTCTTAAGACCTGATATGACTGAATGATCCTGGCCTGATTTCATCAAACTGAATATGTTTCATCACACACCAGCTGCCAGTTCAACCTGGAACTAAACGCATCACTACCTCTACTACATTACCACTTCTCATTTTCCACAGCTGGATGAGGATGTTATGGAACATTTTGATTTCCTGATAATGCCAACCTGCACACTCCAATTCTACTTCAACTGCCCTGCAAAACAGCCCGCTCAGTTGGTCAAAGATTGGATTTGCATTAACCACACTGCACCGCATACCTGTGTCTAAAATGTCTAATGTTTTGTGCGCCCTCGCTTCTATACGGGAGGGACGCCAACTGCTGTATGAGAGGAGCTGTATGACGGTGTTACAGTAGAATATGAGGACAAACAAGGTACAGGCTTAGTAAGAGACAATCAGCAGAATCACTGACTCATTAAAGCCTCTCTTACCTGCACGCAGCAGGATGACCTGGTCGTCCAGGGGCAGCTCAGAGAAGTGAGGGATCCTCTTGGCCCACTCCACCAGGGTGAAGAGCTGCTTGTCTGCCGCCTGACAGATGTTGGTGACGGGGTCATTGGGCTGAGGGGAGCAGATTTAGAGGATTATTGGGAAATATTTAATTAAATAACTGTAGTAAAAGTGGCAGAACTGCTCTAACAGCCTGTGCGGATTCTTCATGTAAAGCTGTAGTCCCCCCAAAAAAACATCTCAGTTTGTGGTTTATTTCCTCCGACCGTCCAGACTACTCACAGAGCTGCCGCCTGAACTTCCATCCGCATGAAGCTCCGTCTTCTGCTCCACAGCCATCTCCGCCTCCAGAATCTTCTCCACCGGCATCTCCTCGTTCACCGCGCTAGTCGACTCCACCTCACCCTCTCGTTCCTTGTTCCTCTGCCGCTCCTCTTGGACAGCTGCGGGACGGGGGATCGGGGTGGACGGAGGGAAGCACAGTAGAAAACAATGAAGGACAAGAAAGGGGAGGGAGTGAGAGAAGAGTGGGAAGAGCAGGCAGGAGAAAGTGTGGGCGGGAGGGAGGTCAACATGAAAGGATGGAGATGCAGGAAAGGTGGACGAGGAAAGGACGAGGAGAGAGAGGGGATGGGTTTGGGCAGGCAGACAGCGGCAGAGACATAAGACAGAATTAAAGACAACAACAAGAAGACAGCGTAAGATAGAGAAAGAAAGGTAGCAGAAAAATAAATGACAGACAGGTGCATCACCAGACAACAGAATGGATAAAGTGAGAGAAGCAGAAGTGAAGGGGATGAAGAGGAGAAGTGAGGGAGAGAGATTGGTGAGGGCATACAGAAAGAAGCAAAAAGAACAGGGAAGATGAAAGAGTGAGGCCAAATAAACGTGACAGATGTGCAAAACAGTGGGAAAGAAAAGAGACACAGATATGTACAGTTCATGATAAATTCAAAGTCTCTCATACTGACTTGCATCCTTCTTTCAGGCCCTCTACCAAAGCAGACATGGACCATGGAAGACATAAATGATTACTAACTAATGATTTTAAAGTGGCATTCAGTGGGGAATTACGATGAAATGTAACATTGGTATCCTGATTTAAGTTTTCACTGTCAGGAAATCTTTAGTTTTTTGTTGGTAACAAGGTTTCTCTTACTCCTTTACCCAAACTAGATTCTTGTTTTCGTGAAATCTACAGTCACACTGCATTTTCCCTTTTGTTAAGGTTCTAAAGAAGCTGTCATGGAACAAAATGTGGACGGATACCAGGACAAAGTCCCCGTTTGAAAGTGAAAACCTACTTGGTGATGGAGCATTTTATCCACTTCAGGTGAACTGTGTGGTGCTTTTGGACAAAAAAACTGGACAAACTGAATGAACATAATTAAAGTCGTCAGATTTAATTATTTGTTGCAAATCGTCTGCAACAAAAGCGTAAAAAGTCTACCACCCACAGACAGACTGAGACTGTGTGACTGCTTTGGTCCGTCAAAAACACCCCACGTTAGGCCCTGCCGACTCTGCTGCTTTGCTTTAAGATCGCAGACTTGCTCCACCGTCTGAATTAAAAGGGTTAAGAGTCCTACACTGTTCAACAAATGCGAACAGGAAACCCTAAACCATCGGGGCTGATGGCAGCGTCACATGACAGAGAACGTCTCTGTAAAACGAACAGCGCTGCATCAACCGTCAGTCTCATCAAACTGACTCTTCCACAGCGCTTTGTGAATTCAGTTGAGTTTACATACTTTTTTATGGTTTTAACTACAAAATTATACATGCATGCCTCTGCTGCCACTCGGAAGCCTTTGTTTATCACTCAGCCTTGAGATTCATCCCTGGAGATAGTTATGACGCCCATCACTGTGACCTGTATACTCAGGTTGGGTGGCCTCTCTCAGCGTAAGACGGGACAGATTTTATTTATCTATAAAGCTCTTATCGGTCTTTTACCTGCTTAAATTAGTTCAATGCTTTCTCCTAATGTAGGTTCTTATCAAACTCGGTCCAGTGATTGGATCACGCTGCAGCTGTTTTTACTCAACTTGGAAAATCCAGTTTTTCATATTGTGCACCTGCACTGCAGAGAAATTTAAAGCGTTCCTTTAACTGCATCACATTTTGCTTCTAGGTGTTCCTGTTTTACTTGATTAATGTTTTTTTTACATTTTTACTGTTTTTATTCATTGTTGCTTTTATTTATCTTATTTTATTTCAAATGTTTTTTTATGGCTTTTATTGTTTTTTCTTCTTGTGCACTTTTATGTAAGTTCTATGTAATTTTCTCTTTTTCCATGTTTAAGTGCTTTTGTTTTTACTGTTTTACTCGGCTGCATTGTAAATGAGGTCTCTACCTCAGTGTATTTCCCAGTTAAAATAAAGGTTGAATGAATGAATGAATGAACAAAAACTACTACAAACTTGAGCAGGAACAGCGATTGTTAGTGATGTCATTACTTTTAAACACCCAATTTTCTTGTGTTGTACTGAAAAACCAGCGAATCGACCGCTTTAACGAAGCCTTTTATACTCTTAGGACGATTATTTTGATCTGTTGAAGTTGCTTAAACTTTGAATCCTTGCAAAATCAAGAGCTTTGAAAATCTATCTGATATCACCACTGATCTCCACTGAGTCTGGATTTGACGCAGAAAAAGAAAAGGCAGCCACACTTTTTGAGAAATGGGCTTGTGACCGAAAGCTGCCACTTTGGAGGCCAAGATTGGCTTTAAATTCAAAGAACAACTATCCTTCCTCCACTACGCGAGGCGAAGCATCCTTAAAAAGGATATTAATGTCTCTGAACAGAAGGGGAGCTGCTCTGTGGCTGTGGCCTCGCTGGGCAGCACCAGGCGGGAATTAACCATACACTGAGTGACTTTACACTAAAGTAGAGTGAAGATTGGAAGGAGTGTGCACACTCAGCGAACTTTCCCTGGATCTATAAAGGTTAGGAAAAAAACCATGGGGAAGCGATTCAAGGCTGGCACTGGTCCACCTCTGAGCACTGGCAGTAAACTATGGAAAAACATTTGAAGGTAGCTCCTGCTCACAGATAGGCAATGCAATAACTCTCTGCTGCTGGCTCACTCATACAGACACAGACACACACCCCTCCCTCCCTCTTCTCCTTACATCTGTCGTTCATCTTGGCCACTACAGAAGGAGGGAGGGGGGGGAGAGAGAGAACCAGAGGAAACAAAAAGAGGAAGAGAGGGGGAAAGGGGGTTAGTGTTTACAAGGCTTACCCACCCCCATCTCCCTCTCTACCACTCTGCACTCGTTCTTTCTATCCCCTGCTGTACAAACATGACTGGAGCTCTCTTAGTGAAAATGCACAGGAAAAATATCAACACTGACACCATCATTTAGTGATGCATTCACTGCTGATTAGAGAATAGGTCTTTTCAATTATGCTCAGGATTTACAGGTCGGGGCAGTTTAGGGACAAGTACCTGCAGAAATCAGCTGCCCTGAGTGATCCTTTTACCTGCGTTAACTTAACACTCCATGACTGCAGTGATCAACATAGAAACGACAGTGACTGCACATCTCAGCAACCCAACATACATGATACATGACCTGAGCTTTGATTTAACTAAGCAGCATCGTAATTGCTGGGGAGTTCGGTCCAGATCTAATAATCTCGGATGAGAAGGCACAGTTAGCTCTTATCTACACTGTTCAACTGTAAGAGACTTAGCAGCAGATGTCTTAAAATGGATATAAGGTGATTTCCAGTGTTAAGGCACTTGAACGACACAGCAGCAGGAGTTTGTAAATGTGTGTAAGCATCAGTTCATCACTGCCACTAACACGATGAGGACATACTATGAAGCTATGGCGTGCTAAACTCAGGCAAGGCCATGACAGTGGTGGGAGTTTTCAAGTTTGATGTTTAATTTCAGACAAATTGGGAACCTGGTGAAAAGCGTCACAGTTTGATTGCTGTTAACGGGAGCAAACAGTGGAGTTTGCTCCTTTTCGTTGGCACTAATCGTGGGATGTATTTACCGGTGACTGACGGCCACCTGAAGACAAACACCTTGTGAATATGACATAGCTGCCTGATACTTCCAGACTATCAGGTCACAGGGATTGTCTCCACACGCCTACACACACCTATGCCTGCAGACACTTGGACTTTTTCATGGTTTAATGTTTCACAACGCTGAATCACTGCGGAGTTTTGACACCGGAAAAAACTCTTAAATGTAAAAACAAAACAAAAATGCAAAGGGGGAACGGGGCACCTTTATCAGATTTTACACAGCTAAGTGGCATTTGATGAATAATAAACCAGCGAGGGCTACAGCGTACACTAGTTTTGGGCAAAGGAAGGCTGCCATGTATCAGCTGTATCTGCAGGGGCCTTTGTGAAGGGACCCTCATGGTGACACGTCCTGCACGCTGAGCTGGGAAACAGCCTGTGTGTTTGTAGGAGCTTGTCAGCCACAAGTGAAGCTGGCAAAACTTTAGATTTTCCCTTGCTAAATATTAGTAGTGGAATCCTTATTAACAGCATCACTCAAACACACCAAGTGTGCCACTTTTAAAACGCTTCCAGCTCCACAAACGTAGAAATTAGCCCATCAGTCAATATCATAACTGATTAGTGTTAGGGAGCCTAACATATTTATTTTCTTTTTTCCCCCAAATCTACTTTTCGATACTCTTGAAACGAGGCCCCAAGGCTAAATCTGTCTATCCCTAACTGCTACTGACTTTAAAACCAAAATTAAACCACTACTTATGTGTAAATGCATTTTGTACTTTCAAACCTGTAATCATGTTTGTGAAAAGGTGAAATCTGGCCTCATTTTTCGGGGTCATGAGCAGAAGGGGCTGAGAACCAGCCACGTGCAGGGTGTGCTGAGGCGCCCCTGCTTGCTCACCTTCTCTCTTCATGCCCATGGCCAGGCACTTCTGGTAGCGGCAGTACTGGCAGCGGTTCCTCTGTCTCTTATCCACCATACAGTCTTTGTTGTCCCGACAGGTGTAGGTCAGGTCTTTGCGCACTGTCCGCTTGAAGAAGCCTTTACAGCCCTCACAGCTGTACACACCGTAGTGCTTACCTGGAAGGTGTGGGAGGGAAGACAGAAAAGAAGTAAGACAAGAGGGATGGAAATATGTGTTTCAAGGCTGAACATTAGGGGTGCATTGAAGGAGAGTGCTCACCAGAGGATCTGTCTCCACAGATGGAACAAAGGCGTTTCTGGGAAAGCATCGGCCCCGGGCTGTGGGACGACAGCTGCTTCAAGCCCAGCGGAGGTTTCACATCATCGGAGCTGCTCACTGCATGGAGCCCCGACATGGACACTGTTGAGTTGATCTGACAGAGGAGAAAGGTGGACACTTTAGATGAATTTCATGATTCTTCTACTTCTGTATGAATGAACAGGATTAACATTGTCACCAGGACCAAAGTAAGGTCACAGGGAGAGTCACATGTGCAGCCCTTGTTTTTACTCCCTCTCTCTGAGCCCCGTCTCGTCTCTTTTATCACTCTCTGACACACCGGTAAGAACAGACAAGATAAGGACTGAAGAACGAGCCTCATGGCATCTGGCACGTCAACATAAAGTCAAACAGAGAGAGAGAAGAGCGCGAACAAAACCTAGACCTGCAGCAAAACATGTATGGTCTCATGGCAAAGAAAGACAGCCATTAAATCAATCATTCAAAATATTCAATTAAAGACAGCATTATTTTTCATTTAAGCATGTTTTAAAGCAGAGTTTCTGTTACAAAAACGAGGTCCTGGAACAATTCAATGTTCTGGACAAACAGGACAAATTCTGTCCAAATACTAACAGTGTTTATGGACTAGATTTTCCATTTTTTGCGTCTAAGAGCCTAATGGGGACAACAGTTTCTGAAATTAGTCCAATACTGAGTGAGAGAGCAGCAGCCGGCAGCCACAGAACAGCCTTCAGGTGTCAATGCACGTCCACTGAAAGTGCTGGTTTCTGCCACTGACAGGCTCAGGCTGTTATTCTAAGAGTCTTAAAACATTATGGAAGGGATCCCCCAGAGAAATACCTTTTTGTTACAGAGTAAGGTCCTTTTTGCTTAACCAGAAACAGCTGCTCTCACCAAACCCACCAGACTCTATTTACAGAAACAGTCATTTTATTATTGCAAAACACTTCATTCAAACTCGACAGAACTAAAATAAAACTCACCAAAACCGTCTTTTCACTGTTCCAACCATCACCGCCAGCTCTGCTTTGGTCAAAATGAGCTCTTAATTCACCAAGTTACACGTGAAAATGGCGGGCGAGGAGCGAGAGGGAGGGCGGGCATCAGAGAGGCGGCGGGGAAAATAACACAGAGCCAGAATATTTTCACATCTAACTCTGGAATTATTTTCAGAGGATCTTTTGACCGCAGAGATTTAAATGCGCCAGACTTCAACAGATTTTCCCAGTAAAAAAAAATAAGGTAATTACCAGATAACGGAAAAACCTCCTGCTACATCAAACACAGAAAGTCTGATTTATTTGATATTTTATTGGACTGTAATCAGACTTGGATTAACTGTCACTTTGCTTGCAGCAAGCAACAATCAGACAATCTTAGAAACAGTCAAAATGCGACTTCTTTGTATTTGTATTTGCAGAAAATTACGGCCTGATGTGCTGATGCAAATTTCTGGGTGTTCTTGAACTGCACATGTTCTCAATATCTACAAATAAGAAAAATCTTATTCACACCATGAATCCGACACACTGACATTGTACTAAAACACAGAAAATGAAGGCAAATCTGTCCTGTGACAGAACAGGAAAACAACTACATGAACAGGAACATGTTTAAAAAATATCCCTCAAGTACAAAAAGCCCTCTCTTACCTGCGGACTGCTAATGGGGCCGTAACCCACTGATGGCGTGCCAGGTAGGCACGGCGAGCCCAGCGAAGAGCTGATGACGGAAAAGGGGGAGCCGATGCTACTGATGGGGCTGTTGACCCCGGTGGTGGTGATGGGAGGCAGGGAGGTCATGGAAGCCGCGGCTGAGGGAACCAGCGGAGGCGAGCGTTGGCCCGATGGAGGGGAGGACACAGACGAACTGTCTGGGCTGCGGGAATCTGATGAGAGACAAGAGGGAGAATATGCAAACTGCTAATATAATGTGGTACAAAACAGACGAAGCGTATTAATAGATGGTAGCTCAATTATCAACCAAATACCAGCTGCTTTCCTGCTGTTTTTGCAACTGTGTGTTTCATTTTTAACAAGAGAAACTCTCGGTCCTTCTGTCCATCGGGGTCATGTCTTGCGATGTCAATCAAATGTTGAAAGTTAACGCTAATTTTGATACATTTCACATGAAAGCAACCAAAATGGCACGCTGGGAATTACTGACAAGTCAACTGTGGTTGCTGTAGTGATTGTGACGTGTGATGAGGTGAACTGCGTTCGACAGGTAAGCGCTGCTCTCTCCGTTCCTCAGGATTTATCACGCAGCACCTGAGATGAGGTTTGCCTGAGATGTGCGTTTATTCTATGCGACTGGTTTGTGATCCAGAGGATGAAATTACTTTCAGTTTTACAGAATCCTTTTTTGACGCTGTGATCTGAATATGGTGAAGTAACAGACTTGAACTTCATGTTGGTAAATATTATTTTTAACCATTTGATTTATGTTTCCCCCAGTGCTGGGAACTAATGATTTTAGCTGATTTTACCAACCTGCCATCATCCCCTCCGATGCTTGAAACGCCAGCTGTTTTATCTTCTTATTTTTGTTGATGCTGTGGTTTGTATTTAATTGGCACTTTCTTCTGCAGCTGGCTGTGTGCTGCATTTTCACTGCTTCAGGCGGTGTACTTGGTTGTCGTCTGATCTAATCTATTTTTCTTGCCTCGCACTGGAAAGAAATCAACCAATCATGCGCTCGCACCCATAACCTCGTGGGGCGCGTGGAGGCCAACGCCTGCGCTACAATTTCTCAACAAACTCAGCTAACTGAAGGTATGTCTTCCTCACAAGTCGCAAACTGTTTCTGACGAAGGTACAACTTCAGCTCTGCCTTTTATTTCACCAAATGTGCCAAATAAACACTTGTAAGGAATACTGACTTCACAGTACGCAGTGACATGCGTGGACAATCCTGTGTAGCTTTCCTGAGGTTCAAATTCTGCAGGTGCACCTTTGATGCATGTTCTCATGGTACTGTAAGGTGTGAGAGCAGCAACATTTTGGTAGCAAACATCAGCAAGACAGTCACAGACGGTCGCATTAAGATGCTAATGTGTTTAAATAAATAGACCTGAGGTGCTGCTCATCTTCGAGGAGTTTGTTTCTTTAATGCTAAGTCTATTATAGTATACACTGTTTACTGCAATACACCTGCAATGCTGAAAAGAGACAGAGGAAGCTGCATTACACATAATCAAAATGACATTAAATGCTGAGGTGGTGATCTGGAATAACTGAGCCTGAATTCGATCCAATGATCAAACCTCTGTTTAGAAAGTGTCACTATAAGCAATCATAACTCATGTTTCATAGATCTGAATTTATAACAGCATGATGACAAAGGTGTAAGTGCGATCTGTGAAGTTGTAGCTGACATCACCACTAATTTCCAGATTCAAGGTTTGCTAGAAAGTCGTGCTGTTGCACTGCTGGAAACAAAATCAGTGCAGTTATTTTCTCACCTCTGCTGTCTCCCATGATGGTGGTGGGGGCAGGGGGGCTGGCTGGCAGCTGCACACCGACGTGCGTCCGTCTCAAACAGCCCGCTATCAAACTCTAGACCGCGGACTGAGGCCCGGGCCGGAGTTGTTTTGGGAAACCAAAAACGGGTCTGAAATTCCAGCACAAGAAAGAGCTCCGCATGAGATAATGGTGTGGCACTGAAAATGCCCATTTGGTCATGAAAATAGAAAGCAAAACGAGTGTCACTCAGCCCTTTACAAGGTTAGGAGCGATATGAATGCTTGTTAATACGAGCATTTGTGTGCTTGAGGCATTTTTGGGGCATTTTGATGTGACGCTACAGCAGGACTTTGCAAAGCAGCCAGCTGCTCAGCTGATGCCAGGACAGTCCTGATACACTGCAGGGCAAAGACACCGAGTTGTTTAATAAGTAATAAATGGTGTATTGACACCAAACACTATGTTATATTGATTTAAATCGGTTAAGAACGCGTCTCACTGTGATACATTACGCACGATAAAGCCCAGACAAATGGCAACAAACCACTGTTCTTCTAAGCTGCCGTTAGCCATCGCATAACGTTAGCTCGTAAACTAGCTAACCGTGCTAGCGAGCAGCAGAAATGTCTGAGCCTACGGTGAAGCTAAGTAGCTTATCTTAGCTTCCCTCAAATTAAACTGTTATAACAGATCTCAGCATGACGTTTAAAGCAAACGGGTCGCTGACGTTACATTTGGTTGAGAGGATACCATGTCTGGCGTTAAGTAAGCAAAACAAGCTAAGCGCTATGGCTAACTACGTTTAGCCACCTCACCTAGCTAGCAAGCTAGTTAGCCCGAATGCATCGCAGCTAGAGAACAAGAACAACCCAGTTCAGAACTGGCTGCTCCACCTCTATGTCATCATCCTAGTCGTAAACTAGCAACATGTTGTAAATACATTTAATGCAAATAAATACGGATTACTGACGGTTTAGCGGCACTGCTTCTTCGCATGAAAGATGTGGCGACTAGGCCCCGTGTGTGTCTGTTTCTCCCCCCACTTTGCCTCGTAGTCAACCCTCCCTCCCCCTGCAAGGATGAAAACATGATGATGGTGGAGAATTTGGCTTAGTGCTCCCTTACAGTTGAACATTGGCTCAGAATCACTGCGAAACACTGCAGCCTGACTTCTTGAGACAGCACATGTGTTGCGTGGTCATGTTGCGCCTCACATGTCACTGAGCGAGGGAGACGCATCCAGTGCAAGAGGTCAAGAGGTCAAGACAAGTTCAGCTCAGTGTGTCGGTTCCTGCAAAGGTTATTGTCGGCCACTGGTGGGCCTGCTGTGCTATGTGTTACACTCCTGTAAATATGATCTCTTCATCTTCTATTTTCAGATCAATTATGCAAATATTGTTCTGTGCTTGCAGGAGCAGCACTCTGGACTGATGTCTGGAAGAGGTGGGATCCTTTTTACCTGCAAAGGTAAGAGTCTAATTATTCTCCACACATGGGAATCAGAGTCAGCTTAATTGGCCGCGTATGTGAACACATACAAGCAGTTTTTCTCTGGGGTTTTTGTCGCTCTCAATGCAACACACAGTTCCAAGAACAATTTTCACTAAGATAGAAATAGACATAAAGCTAACAACAAGGGCAACAAAGCTGGACATGATAGATACGAATAAACACAGATCTATTATCTACATTCAAGTGGGTGAAAAATATAGATATGGATATAAATACATATGAAAGCAACAATGAACAACAAAATACAACGTTAAAAATGTTTCTGTATGTTGCAAACAGGAATACAAGAGTGCAAGAAGTGCTGGAATATATATTAGATGATTAATGTAATAGATTACTTTACGTACATGAAGTAGGGGGTTATGTGCAGTATATACAATGCATATGCACATATCTGTATACAGTATGCTTGGGTTTATATTGATAATGATGATGACCTTTGCATGTTAAAAACTAATTTGTAGGATCAGTGGATGATTTAGTGTTGCAGTTATTGTTTTCTGGCATTATATAGACTGATTTGGATCTGCAGTACAGTCACATATGGATTGTGCTTACAGCCCGATTTTAAAAACATCGGGGTGCTGTGTAAAAAAAGAAATAAAACACAATGTGATAATTAGCTAATTTGCTTTTGACACATACTTAATTGAAAACAGCTCAAAGACAGTATATGTAATGTTTTGTTTGTTAATTATGTAATAATTATGACAGATGAAGCACCAGCTGCTGTGAGAGAAGTTGTGAAATAAAAGCTTCCCCAGAGTCGTGGAAAAGAGCAAAAAAAGCTTTTGTTGACAGGTTTTTAATCAAAGAATTAACAAAATGTTCTCCATCTCACCCTCTTTCTACCAAGTCCTGTGAGGGTGTTTTTATAGAGTATTTAATATTTTTATTGTCATTATTTTTCTACTTCATATGGGCTGTCATTGTGCTGCTTCCCTTATCAATTGACAGGGAGCTTAAACAAATATGTTATGTAACAAATGTGTTACAAATGTAATTCTTTCATCACTTATGAGGATTACAATAATAATCAGAGACTTAAGAATACAGTGTTATCACACGTGTCCTGCATCACGACCTGATATCAGCACAATAATTCAGCCTGTCAGGAATCAATAAAAGCTTGAGGCTGATGCAGGTGAAGGAGTGCTTTTAGCTTTTTTCAGAGTAACTGTAAATATAGTTTCCAAATTAATAAACATGCACATTTTAAAAGCAAATGGGTGATGGTGGAACGCCGTGTTTGCTCACCAACTGCCAATTTTCTTTTGTCTGAAGATATTTGCAATGAGGTTTCAAGTGATGTGTCTGTCCACAGTTTAGACTCCTGCTTATTTCAAAGATGAACAAAAAAGTCTCTTGAGCATAAACTCTTGTCTGTCTCCACCTCCTGTGGCCGAACGCTTCAGCAGGGTTTTTTTTTTTTTTTTGATGCTTTATCCCCCTCAAGGGGACTAAAATGGCATTACAACAAAATCATGGACCCTCATTCCAGACAGACATTGTTTTCTGCTTATTTCACCACAGAGTGAAAAAGTCTGGCAGAGACAGGTAATTAATCATATCCGCTTTTATTTTTGTTTTTTGTGAGTCACATTATCATTGGAGTTGATTAACAGACAGTCAAAGTAACTGATCAGTGTGAAAGCTGAAAGTTGCAGGTTGAACTGATCACTCTCAGTTAACTAAACTTTTTATTAGTGTTTGTTTGATGCATTTCTGTCCTCTCTACCTTTTAAAAAAAAGACTTAACCGTCTCATTAAAATAGAGCAAGCTTCAGGTGTTTCAGTTTTTTGATTTTTAACAATACAAAACAACAAAACCGGTTTTGAAAGTTTAGTTTTATTATTTTCATTTTGCATCATTTTTACCCGCAATAAAACAACAATGTTAACAACGCCACACAAACACACATATCACACAGCATGATAAGTATAAAAAACACTTAAGAGCAACAGTCGGGAGCCTGCATCAGTGTGAATTCAATGGATGAGCGTTTCATTTCTCCTCTGCACTCCTGCACAGTGAACTTCTACGTCAAACTACACATTCGCTTTCCCCTTAAACTTTTGTGTACCAAAATAACTGAAAGTGTTCCTCAAACTTAAATTAAATCATCATTTTTAATATTGCAGTCGTGAATCCTTTGCAGTCAGTTTCTGTCTGAAGTCTGCAAACTATCGACTGAAAAATTCTTTCTTCACTTTTGTTCTTTGGGCTCATTTTCCTGCTGCACTGTCTAAAGTCTGCGGTCTATAAAAAGGGATATGATTTCTACACTAATCACTCAAAATGGACATGAATACCTGCAAATGAAACCTGAAAGTCAGCTCTTTAACCTCATACTCAGTGTTTCACTTCACATCCAACGTGTTGGACTAAAGAGACAAAGCAATGCAAATATGTCACTGTCCAAATATTTTAACCTGCACTGTATGTGCATGTGTGTGTGTGTGTGTGTGTGAGTGCAGCGTGAGGGATTAGCCTCAGTGTGTGTCCACCAGTGATTAGCCTGGTCAGTGGGCCTGTTGTGCATTCACTCAGGCCATTAGCATATTAATGCAGCCTCGCTCTTGATCTCCCTCCCACCCTCTCTCTCCCTCGCTCTTTCTCTTTCTCTATACGTCGTTCCCAGACTGAGTTGTCGCTTCCTGCAGCTTCAGTCTATAAATATCACCAATTTACGCCACTCGTGCTGTGAAGCAGCGGACTATTTCGCCACACAAATTTCAAGGAGCCTGGTCTGCTTTTCCCTCCAAAAAAATGTCCTCTTGTCCTCCTCTCCGTCCTCTCTCTCTGTCAGATCTTTGCCTTCTTTTTCATCCCGCTCGCCGTCTCGCTCCCTCTCTCACCACCTCATTCAAATCCTCCACTTTCTCTCATTTTCCCTTTTCTTTCTCCAAGTCTGGCCCCCTGAACTTTGTCAAACACAGGAAAAAACACACAGAGGCAAATTCGCACGGGCAAACACAGAGAGGGTGAGCACACACACACACACACACACACACACACACACACACACACACACACACACACACACACACACACCTCCCCATATTCACTCTGTCACTCTCACCCCTTCCACTGCAAATTTAGCAAGACCCTCTCTAGACGCCGTTGCTGAAGTGCGAACCGGACACATTCAACTGTACTTAACATGGTGAGAGCCATTCAGCCCTTTCTGCTCCACAGACAGACTCTAACCCCCTTTCTAAAATGGGACACCCCTGATCTGCAGTGCCAGGCTTGTATGGACCCGGGCAGGAGCAATGCACACACACACACACACACACACACACACACACACACACAAAAAGAAAGTGCAAAAGAAATGGCTTTGGCAGCTGGGCTCTTCCTCCAAGCATCGAGTCAATTTGAAAACCTGTTGAAGCTCACGTTTTCACATTAGTGTGAAAGAGAAAGCTCACGATATCGTCTGTGGAAAAAAAGAGGTTTGCCTTGAAATATGTGAAGAGTTCTGTTTCAGAATTTAACAGAGCAATTTGTGTTGTATGAATTGCCAAATGCATAAATTAAATTCCTCTTCACTTCCCATGTTGGCTGCTGTCTACCTGCTCTTTGGTGCCATTGCTTTTCAAACCAGTGATGATATTAATGATTCACCAGTCTGTCTTGTAAACCACAACCGGCCTGTAAAAGGAAAATTTCCTGAAGCTTTCCGCTGCCCACCTCAGCTGACCTGAAGACCAGAGATTTGACATCTTGCTGTTCTGCTACAGGTGAAAGCTGTGCACAGAAAGCTTTTGCAGGCCCAACTTGAAACTATTCTGCTTTTGTTTGGAAAAAAAAGTTGAGCTGACCTCCAAAAATGAGAGGTTCTTACAGGCGTTGCATTTACATAAACACACACTGTCCCTTATTCAATATGTCCCCCCTCTCTCCCGCTCTCTGTTTGTCTTTCAGTGTCTCTCGCTCATCCACCACAAAGCCGCTGGGTTTTATCCCGTCCATGGTGGTCGCTCCCTCGCTGATTTTCAGAGGTCAGGGGCGTGATGTCCATCCACAACTCCTGGTTTCACAAAGGCAGACACAAGAATTGCGTTTGGACAATCAGCTCCGGACCTCCGTCTTTCACATACTCACACACGCTTGGATGGCCAGGTGGATGGCCTCGCTCGCTGGCGGCCGATTTGCGGTCGCTGAAGTCAAGTCAGCTTCAAGTCACTGACATCTGTAAGTGAATGGTGCAAATCCATCCAAATATCGCTTCCTCCCTTTGCTGATGCTCAGTGTCATAACAGCGTTTGACCCCCAGCCTGCCTCAGGTCAGGTCTGGATGGACAGGACTGAGAGGATGGTCAGGCAAGAACAGAGGAATGAGCGGGAAGGCAAGGAGGAAGAGAAAAGAGAGAGGGAGAAAGCTCTAACTCATGCTTGTCCTCTGTGTGGGTGACACCATGATGAACGAAGGGGTCACCACCCGGGGGCAGGCCCGTCCAAAAGGAGCCGACGATGTGACCCTGTACAAAAGAAGAAGTGGGTCCCCCAACGGTCACACGGATCAAAGGAGACAAAAGCCTGAGATGATAACTCAGCGCAGCAGTAGAGCGCATTATTATGAGACGCATGAGCAGCAGCGGTAGTAAATTTAACTGAGTTGGAGGCAGGAGTGGGGGGGGGGGACCCCTGAAAACGAAAAAGTAAAGCTCTGACTCGCCCTAATCTGATTTGCCGTACGCAACATTTTATCTTTATCTGATTCGCTCCGTGAGGTGTTTTCTCTTTCTGTGGGAGCCCGTCTTTATCCAAATGATGTGGTCTTTGGTGAGGCCTGGCCTATTCATGGGAACCCCATGTGCTGTGTGCCCACCATTGAGGTGCAGAGCAGCATGGCCACAAAGGATGGCAGCGTTTCAGAGAGTCCTTTCCGTACAGTTAAAGTCTCTGTTCAGAGCAAAGTTTACATTAAAATCAACCACAGAGTTTTTCAAAAGCGAAAGAAAAACGCCTTTAAATGTTATCTGACTGCTGAAATACGAGTATGCCTTTATATTCTAACAGTAAGTAAACTGGAAAAGATTTGACTTTGAATGTGGAAGTAACTGCTTTCTGTTATGAATGCTAATAAGACAGGATGAAACTTTTTCCAATAACAGATCAAACTTTGCCATGAAGTTTCCCACCTCTGTTCAACACCTGCATTAAAAACATGTGTTCTGTATCTATCCCAAGCTAAAATAGAGTGCTCCATTTTCCTGACAAAAACCCAACAACAGATCCCTTTTCTCCTCAACAGGCTGTGATCGTGCTGGTCTTGAAATAGGCCCAGAGGCCTCAGCTCACCTGCTTCACACTTCTCTCTAAGTACCGCTGCTACACAGGCTATTTCAAAAAGACTTGTCCTGTTGAAAAGTGAACAAAAGGGAGCAAGACCTAAATTTACATCAGTTGATATCACCTCAAAGCAAAAAAAAACAAAAACAAAAACAAGAAAAGACAAGAAGACAAAAGCGCAGTAGTGCTCAGTATTTGGACCCTTTTGGGCCTAAAATCTGAATGAGGAATTACTGCAAAAAGCACGTGATAAAGTCCCTCTCAGCCACAGAGGATTCATCCTTACATGTGCGACAGACATCCTCGCCTCTCGCTCTTCGTCCCTCAGTTCTGGGTCGAGTTTTAGCTGCATCGGTGTCGACGTCTGGCCGCACTTGTCCTACTTCTCCATCTTTCACTCTCTCCGCCTCTACTTCCTCTGATCCTGCGTCCTTCTCCCTCTCCTTCTTCAACCCTTTCTGTCCGGCCCTCCCTCCGCCTTTACATTTCCTTCGCCCTCTCTCTCTCAATTTCCCCGCCCTCTCTCTCTCTCTCTCTCTCTCTCTCTCTCTCTCTCTCTTTCTCTCATTCCCTGTCTCTCGCTCTCTTCCTCTCCTCATTTCATGCAGCGCTGGGGTTACCTAAGAGACTGGGCCTCAATGGAGAAAATCTCCTTTGGTACAATGAACTGGGTGAGAGGCGGGGGGGTGTGGGGGGGAGGCAGGGTAGGATGAGGGGTGTTGGACACAGGAGGGGAGGGAAGGGTGAGGGGGGGTGAAACTAGAGGGAAAGATAGTGGGATGCAGATGCATGGAGGGCTGG
>JBBMOE010000150.1:133024-144071 GCA_037975065.1 Chaetodon trifasciatus
GGGGGGGGGGGGGGGGGGGGGGGGGGGGGGGGGGGGGGGGGGCAGGGTAGGATGAGGGGTGTTGGACACAGGAGGGGAGGGAAGGGTGAGGGGGGGTGAAACTAGAGGGAAAGATAGTGGGATGCAGATGCATGGAGGGCTGGAAGGGGGATACGAAATCCCAAAAATTGAATAAGTGGCTTCGCTTGTGTGATTTCGCCTCAATGGTCAGTTTTTTGGCGGTTGCCTGTGGTGCCCCCCCACCCCCCCACCTGCTCCCCAGTCAGCCCAGTTGGTCTAACTAAGAAAAAAACATACATTTGAGGTACTTTAAGTAAAAACTTTGATGAAACCTCAATTAAAGTACCCCAAGAAGATAAATTAATCGTCTCATCAATGGGAAAATGAGAGTTCACTCCTTTTTTTAACCATCCGCTTCAGACAAAGTTGCATCCTAATAATCCTGAGATGAGAGACCTCCGTTGTGTCAGTGGTGGCCATTTTGTTTGTTTACTTGTTTGTTTGCTCTCTGCAAGGAGTGCAAGATGAGACTGGGAGGATCAGAGCCCTCTTTACAAAGACAAGTGTGTTTCGACAGCGTGAACCCTCTCCTCCTCTGCACGGCGCGGACCCCTTTCAGCACAAGCAATTACACTATCCCCCTTTAATCTATTCACGGTGTCCGTCCGAGAGGTGTTCCCCACACACGGGGACAAAACACACACAACCTTGTTTAGAGGTTAGTTACTGATTAGCACCAAAACTGTTGCAGTTCATTTTCCTGCTGCACCTTATTGAGCTCCTCAGCGATGCCATTCACTTTGTCATTTGTCTCCGAGTTAGCAAACAGATCCCCCGCTGCTCAGCTCTGTGTCTTTACAACTCCCCCCCAGCCCCTTTTCTCATCAGAGGATGTGAGAAAACAATGGGGCTAATAAAAGAAGCAGAGAGATAATTACGGCGCGCCGATGAAGTTAGAGCTCCTACACCCTGAACTATAAATACCAGCAGTGTGAAATGGGATATGTGGGTGATGTTGGGGTGTCTTTTTATGCGCCTCTCTGTGCCAACAACAGCAGCTTGTTCTTATTCCCATGTGTGTCCCATGTTCATGCCAGGGTGAATCTGGGATCTCTGTGTTAATGACTCTATCAGGCCCTGATACCCAGAGGCCCCTGCTGAGGGAGGAGATCCAAGGGGATTGGGGTGTTAGAATGTGGCACAGGAGGTGTCAAAGTTGGGTTGGGGGCGCTGTGTGTGTGTGAGAGAGGAGGGGGGTTAGGGCAGATTGTCCATGGCGCTCACCCCTCCGGGCGGGGCTGAATGAAGTTATTTCCAGGCCCCTGTCCATCTGTTACCGTGGCAGCAGCAGTGGCCAAGGTGTTGCCATGGTGAGCTGGACACAAAAAGGCGTGGCGTGGGAACGGGTCCAGGGGTCAGGAGTGAGGGTCAGGGGGTCAAGGGTCACAGCCAGCTGGACAGCACACAAGAGGAGGCCAGGGTGAGAAAAGAAGGAGGGAAGGTTTGGTCTTCTTTCTCCTTTCTGCCCTTTCTTCTGCTCGGGAGGGAGACGTCCGAAGAGTGGACACCGCTGGACGTTAACATTGAACTGGGGCGGTGAGATGAAAAAGGGAGGGGGGTTGCAGAGGGTGAAGGGGACTGAGAGGGGCCGTGGGGTTCACAGAATGGGGGCCCCACAACGTCCAGGCTTTGGGAGGCTCGCCTGCTTTAGGCCTTATTCCGACTGGTGTCTAATCGCGCATAGCATTTGACAGGCAATTGACTCCGGTCAATGTACGCGATGCAAATGCGACCATTGAGAGGATGTGGACGGCTGCATGTGCGTGTGTGTCTGTCTGTGTGGCCGCAGTCTGCACTTAAGACAGATAAGTGATACCCGGAGAAAACAAAAGGCCATTGGACAACATTTCATTCCGGTCGCTTTAAGCTCAAAACTGCTCGCGGACAATAAGACGGACTGAAAGGGGCCAATGAATCAATATTTGGCTCAACATGGGAAAAAATATTTTCTAAATCTTGCTGCATTTTATATCTTTACTGAGAACTTTTCCATCACACATATTGCTAACTTATATGTAGTGTTTCATCTTGTCTTCTTTCATTATTGCTGCGTGCAGTTAGACGGTAATGATTTGAAACTTGGCAGCCGACATCAGCAGTTTTAAAAGTCCGGAAATTTGACCAGAGTTGATAAATGTCACATTAACTAGGTGTTTATGTGTGACTGAGTGAGTCCACTTTTAACAACTTCCACTGACAGAGCGGTTGATTCTTTGGGAAACGAATCAAAATCGAGTCAAATCGCTGCAGGGTTTGATCCTCCGTTTGTTTCCTGCATATCCAGGAAGTCGAACTTGACACTCTTTGGCTGAGAACAAATGAGAAAAAGTTGAAAATGTGAGATGAAAGAAATGGAGAGTATGAGATCTTATTTTGTCACTCAATCTACGGGTGACTACACAGGTTCTAGTTGTGCTGTTCTAATCAAACCTGATCATGATATTTAACTTCAATTTCCCACTTTGTCAATTCCCCGATTAACGAGTACTAAGTTACATTTACCTTTTCTCCACAATATCATATCATATCATATCTTGTGATCACTGACAGAGGATCTACAATGAAGGGCCGAGGTGTAAAGATTTGACTTCATGCCTAACAGTGGCACCTCTGTTTAATACATTTTCAAAATAATAATAATGAAATAATAAATAAGAACGCCATACATGAGAATCTTTACCATTAATCTTTATAAAGCAGAAATATTTAAGACTAACTTGTAACTACTAATACTGCAAAAACAGCTTTTGTCCAGATGTGGTGACAAAAAAAGCCTTTTGAAGAGTTCAGCTAAGTGCATCATCATGTGAACTTTGTATCATATGAAATGCTGAGCTGTGATTGAATCCAGTGCAATGTGACCTCAGATGCAAAGAAAATCTAAAAAAAAAAACCCACATCTGCAGAAAGGAAGCATTTTTGGAGGATGCTCGTACTTATTTCATGTCCTATTGCTGTAAGACATTCCAACCGCACATAAAACCAAACACCATAATCAAATACACTCTCCAGATGGAAAGATCTGAGGTGAAATTTCATCACAGTGAGGTCAAGCGGCTGCAGCGACGAGCCGCAGATTGAAACGTCCACCTGCCCCGTAGCAAACTGAAAAAGACGGCAAACCATGAGCCGCATCAGTGGATAACACAATATGACAACGTGGATAAGAAGTCGCTTACAATGCAATTACGCACAGAAGAACACACACACAGACACGCACGCATACGCAGAGTAAACACACAGGGCCCCCTTGGACTTTAATAGTCGCTGGGATGAAGGGAGCGCAGGATCCATACTCCTCCACAGCCCACAGTAATAGGATTAGGAGCAGCCTCGGGAGGACATGGCAGGCCAAGTCCAACGCTCCGTTTGACACCTTTTGTCCACGAGCCCTGAGACGCAGATCACAGCAATAGGATGAGGGACAAAGGCTTTTGAACATTGCGTTGTAGCTACAAATATACCCTGATGGGAGAACGCTGAGCCCCGAGTTCCAGAGCAGATAAGCTGAGCGGACAGCCAGTTTGACAACTCAATCAATTTTTCAGATGTTCCAGTGTGTGAGAAAACCTGCGCCTCTGCTTGGAAATCAATCAAATGTTTGTCCAGTTTGTCCAGACTTTAAGAGCTGATTTGATATATTTCATTAAAAAAGGATCCGAATGGTCCATTCAGTTTAATGTTACAAAGATTTTTATACTTATTAAGACTGTTATATTGATTATTTTATCCACTCGTGTTTCTTTTTCTTCCTTTTCCTTTCTGAACTTTCTTTGAACTATTAAGGATTCTTAAGTTTCTTAAGTTGTAAGAAATCACCAAATGACGAATGTTTTTACTTTGATTTACCCAAAATTTGTTATCATAGGATATATTTACTATACAGCACCTATACAGCTAATATGACAAGCACAATCGCTGCCTGGATTATTATTATAATTATTATTATTATTATTATCATTATTATTAGAGTCAAGGTGGATAAAAGTACATTCATGTCCTGAGCTGGTGTTGCAGGGAGGTGTTCGAGGTGGTGTACAAAGTGCAACTCTGACACCAGAATCCAGCGTTCACGTCCAGTCTGTGGTGAGGTTTAGGCAACAACAGCATTTTGGTTAAAGTTAAAAGGATGATACTGATGGCTGTCGACTTTTTCTGTGTTAAAACAGACCACAACTGCTGTCCGTGCCTAAACATAACCATTAAAACAACAAATAAAACGTGTTGTCAGCAAACATACATTCAGTATCAACATTTTTGCATTAATGAACATTTCCTCATAACGTTAATACAAAACATAATTCAGTCTGCATTACGTTTCCTTTAAAATTATTAATTGTATACGAACATAATTTCTAGGAGACAGGTCTTCAAAATAAAAGCATGATATTGCCTGATCATTTACAATGCATCCACCTGGTGTGGCGGCTGTGCTAACAACGATAAATCTAACCCATCCCACCTCTGTCATGAGGTATAAATCCACCTTAAATTTTCACATCACAATTTGTACACATCACACTGGATTTGGTCATGAAACAGGTAATGACTCCATAGTTCACAGTGGGTTTTGTCCTCGTGTTAGCTGTTATCGGTTGCTGATTTGTTAGTTTTTAACAGGGGTGATGGTCCAGTTATCTTCCTTTTCTCCAACAAACAGCCGTCGTCTTATAAGTGTATATTAAAGTAACAAGTAAAGAATATTATAGGAATATTATAGGAACACCACAGGCAGCAGTGTGTCTCTACGATCCTCCCGCTCTTCCGCGACTACATGTTACTGCTTGTCACTATGATCATGAAGGTGTCTGCCGTATAGAGTATGTAGGCTACAGTAGAGTATAGAATTAAGTATTTATAGTTTTGAGAATATTACAGATCCAAGATGAAACTGACAGAAGGCTGGACCTGAGAGAAAAAGATGCAATTACAGATCAGTGTGCAGCTTCAGCACCACAGACATGCAGACAGCATGGATTCATCGATACGCAGCACAGTTAGGCTACCGATATTTCAGAGTCATGGTCGGGCCCATAGACCCCCTCACCCACCCTCAGAGAGGCAGTGTGGCTTTATTCTAAAATCTATCATCTACACATTTCTCAGTCATATAAAGTTAAAGCTTCTGAATTGACGTCAGAACCGTGTTGGAATGAAGCCCTTCATTGTTGTGGTACAGAGATCAAAGGGCATGCATCCTCTTTATAGGTGTCATTGCTTCATTTTGAACAAACAAACAACCATAATTGCATTTTAATTTCTCTTAACTTGATATTCAGGTGGTTGAGTCGCACTGAGAGCAGGCGGCAGCTCGTCCTCGGTTCAAGCAATTATTGACATTCCCAACGATCTCCTCACATCCCGTGCCATGGCGAGGTGACACAGAGATTCTCTGTCCTCTCCCTTCCCAGTGCACTCTGGGAGAGCGACCAAAAGCACTTTTACGACCAAGAGCTGCTGACGCTCACTTCCTGCCAAGAATGGGAGAGGCGAGGTTCAAAGTGATCAGCGGCACACATACCGACACACATAAACACTGAGACACACGACCTCTGGCTCGTGTGTTTTCAGGTTTCCTCGTGGATGATCAGACTTCATGCTCGAATCTGAACTGCTGAACATTTTTTGTCTTGCAAAACGCTGATCGTGCATGATTCTGACAGTGGATGTTTGGAGAAATTTCACTGAAGTGCAGCCAACAGGTGGATGTAACAAGTCCACACCTGTTCTCTGGGTGCTGTCCAAAGGCATCGTGGGAAACGCACAAGTAGATGTAGACGTGACAATTTGAGGGAAAGTGAGTTCAACAAAGGAGACGTACCGTAAAGGAGGCGACTTCTCTTTTAAAGGAGCGCAACAGTACTCGAAGAAGTTCACTTGTTTGCTGTCACACCGAAAGACACGAGTGAAGACACATGTCTGTGTTGAGTACAGGCATGGTTTGTGGATGTGTGAACGCCTCACATTGCACAAATGCTTTCACTGAGAAGAAAATGCTAGCCTAGCTGCCTAAATAGCTACCAAATACAACAAAGCATGACACCTGGCTAACCCCATGAGGAGGTGCTGCATGAAGTCACAGGTCCCAGCTGTTTGATTAAAAAGAAGCTTCATTATTTCTCTTAAAACCACACAGTGTCTTGTTTTATGTCTGCTTCCACAAACGCTCCAGTCAGAGACACTTACATTAAGCAAAGTTAAAACAAATGTTTGTTAGATTTGGTGGAAAATGCTCTGCTCCTCAAAGAAGCCCTCAAATAATCAGAGCAGTAACGAGAACTAACAGCTGTGTGTTTGTGAGCACGAACGAAGCAGCTGATGCCGATCAGCTAATTCAGTCTAGATCTCAGGGCTCTGCCTGCCTTAAAGTACGAAGTGTAAATGAGACACATGTATTGGATTTGCTGAGTGTACTTTTCCCACTTTTGGCGGAGCAAAGAGGGCAGAATGGAGGCATCTTCCATCTGCTTGTCTTTCTGCTGATGTGGACTGAACAAGTCTCAGACCTGCCGCTGTGATGGACACAGGGAGCTGACAAACATTTGATGAGAAAATGATGAACTGTTTTTAAAACACAGACTCACAGAAGATACGTATACAAACGTTTTACCTCAGTGCATCTTTATCTTATTGCTCTGACCCACACTCGCGCCAGAAAACCCTCTCACATGTCTCTTTTTGTTCAGCTTGGTTGTTATACTGAGCAAATGAGGAAGTTCTCTTATGAACCTACAGAAACTGCAGTGGTTGCTGGGAGATTCACGTTGCACCTGCAAAAACTTGATCGCCTCGGGTGGATTACACACGATTTACTGACCGTCACGTCACTGGCAAATTCCAGCTTCAGTATCCAAACACTGTGAGCGTGTCAGCTGCATGAATTGGGTTTCAGAAATAAGTGATTTTCCTGTGCTTATCTTTCAGCAAACTCTTCTTTTAAACGATATTAATTGATTCAAACATGCAGTTTTCAGTCAGTGCAGATGGCTACAAAAGCCTCAAAATGTCCCTGTCAGGTCGGAGAGCGGACAGGCTCCACCACGGCTCTAATGGGCAGTTTCAAGAAAACCAAGGCTTCACTGCGTGGATGTGATTCTTGCTTTTATGCAGAAATTATTTTTGACAATTACGTTGGCAAATGTAGGTTGAGCACTACCATACAGCATCACATCATCATTCACACCTGAGAGCTGCAAAGTCGAACTGCACTTTTTGATAAAAACAACAAAAGTTGGATGATTTTAGCTCATTAAAAAATCAGATGTACTCAGAGAAGCTTAAATGACTTAAAATGACACAAAAACAGATGTATTTTGGAGAACTTTCATTTTGTTTTCTTCCAGATGTGGAAACATTTGATGTTTCAAATATGTCCTTTTCTACATATGACAAATGTCTTTAATAAGACAAATATTCTGGCCCAGAATGTCCCTTCTTAGAGACAGGCTGGCAGGGAGATTCTGGTTTTCTCTAACGTTGGATCATTCTATATCACCAGAAATTAAACTTGAAATAAATTAGCTGTTTGCGGCATGGCCATCACATCTCCACATTGCATTGCGTGTGATACGACTCACCACGTTGTGTTAAACTTCATGACATGCTCGCTCTCTCTTCCCAGAGCTGAGAGGGAGTCTGATGAATCAATGAGAGCGATGAAAAAAGGAGGGAAATCGTCTGAGTGGCAGAGATGTCTGAATAAGAGGCAGCGGTCAGATTGGATTACAATGGAAAAGCTCCAGAGAAAGGAAAGCCTTCATTTTCAAGGCAAAGTCATGTCTTCTCCAAAAAAAAAAAAAAAAAAAAAAGAGAGAGGTTGTAATGAAAAAACTGTGCATGTGTGTGTGTGTGTGAGAAAGTATGAAAAAAAGATCTGTGCATGTGATTATCGGACAGGGGCCGGAGAGGGGCCGGGCAGGGGCCAGGCAGGGGCCAGGCAGGGCAGTCTGCAGACAGACACGGAGAAAGGGACATTTACCTTGAACTCCAATCGTCCCGTCTCTGGGGCGGGGTCAGGTATTGTAGCCGGGCCTGACAGGGTCAGGAGGGGACATGAGGGGGAGACGGGGGGAGGCGGTGGGGAGCAGGGACAGAGGCCGCCCCTGGGGTCGTGGGGCACTACCCCCGTGGGGGGCCAGAGAAGGGGGGGAGGGAGGGTAGGTATTGGCAGATTTTCATGGGGTGCAGATGCTCAATATGCAGATGTCTAATCGAATTGTGCGACGATGAATTGGTTCCCCCTCCTGATTTGCATCAGGACAATCCCCGGCAGTGGCTCAGGGGTCAGCGGAGTTCCCCCGGACAAAATGAGCAGCCGGCTGCAGACGCCCCTGAGAACGTGTGAACTTGAAGTAGACTTTATTCAATGACAAGGATATTGATTGATTCAAATTTCTGTCTGTCTGTCTGGGAGCGCATCTGACATCTGTCATTCCAGTGAAGACGTTGTCTGGAACGGATAAAATATTAAAACAGGACACTGAAATGCTGCCACCTTACCTTACACGCCTGCAAAGCTCAGTCCTCATCACAATCCTAATAGTTTAAGTAAACTGAGTGTAAAGTTTCAAATTAAAGAGCCAACTCTTTAAAATACCATAATCAGCTTAAAGCAATGCTCATGATCTGTCTTAATGAGGCAGGTCCAGAATTAATATGTTAAAAAGACCTATTTCATCACAAACTCAATCCATAGCGGGTTGGACAAAGGTCAAAACAACCAGCTACAGCTCTTAGATGAAGGGACAGATAAAATGGGACAGACATCGGTGCAGTCAAACCTCATTTTAAATCAATCCACCAGTGTCATGTAAAGGTCTGATAAGCTGATAAGGATTTGATCTGTAGAAGGTTTGCCGCAGTGCACATCCAGCACGAGTTCTTAACTTTTCTTCCACTTGGATCAGCTCCTCCAGCAGCCACCTCAGGAACGGAGGCTGCAGAGACGGCGGGACCCTTAAGTAGACAGAGGTTACAAAAACAGGCTTCAGTCTGACCTGAAAGAAGACATCTCCAATTAAGAGGCTGGGAACCTCGGCCACTTATCTAATAAAGAGAACCCCCAGAGGTACCGCGGGCTGCAGAGAGATGAAGCTTAAACACACATTGACGTGATAATATTTGCAACATTGTTACAAGTTGTTGCAAATTGTGCAGAGTAATCTTCACAGCCTGCGTCGTGCATACCTCTTATCCTGAAGGCTGGAACGGATTTCAAACCTCCCTGCATGGTCTGAATACAAACACAATGCGTGGCAAGCTGCAATGCACATATTGGAAGAATGTGAAGGCAAAAAACTGAATATGGACATGACAAGAAACAGGTTTAATCTTTGCCTGTAGAGCGGTTTCAGTCCTCTTAGGCCTGAATGTGAGACGTCCAACCTGCTGTTGTTCCAGAAAGGCCTCGCTGAGGTTCAGATCTGGTGAGTCAGGGACATTAAAGGGGCTTGACTTCATCTTGGCGTTTGTGAAATTGGCATTGGATTTCCACCTCAGCCTGTAGAAGTGAATCATCAGCTTTGATTTTGGCAACACGAGGGAGGGAGCAGTGCCGGCACCCCGCGGCGCACAGTCAATGGTCTTACATTCCTCAGCCGCTAAATACAGAGCAATCATCAGAGCAAATGACATCCTAATTGTAGCATTACAAATGTATCATCACGTTTGACGTGATGGCTGCTAACAGACATTGTAGTTTGAAGGCTTTTTCGGAGGGCTTTCTTCAAATGCAGACCTGTCTTGGTTTTGGAAAAGCTGAAAATACTTAATCTGAACTTTTATACACTCCTGCAGGTTCTGGACTCCCTACACCAGGTTCTGTCTCTGTGTGTTGGACTTGCATGCATGGGATTTATGAATGGCAGCTCTACCATAAATTAGCAACAGAATAATTCACTCTCTCTCCATAGTAAAAACTGCAACTTTAGCTGTTTCATTATAATGTAATAAGTTTTGATGTTGACGCTTTCACTGAAACGCCTTCACTTTGTCAGTGTTTGGTGTATTGTGGCTTGTCCAGTTGACACAATTTCTTATTTCATATGAAGTAGTTTGGCAATTTTTGTGGTCATTGTAGTCAGTATCAAACTTGATTCTGTCCCTTCTGAGGAATTTTCACCTAAATCTGTGTGTGTAACAGATTCAGTGGTGTGATGATTTCTCAGCTCCATTTAACATCATCTATGTAGTTCTTCTATTACCAATGAGGCCCCCCACCATGAAAGACTTACTTACCCACAGTCATTTTCAAGCTAAGAGGGGAGATCACAGGCCCAAGAGTCCGACTGGGACTTTCAAATGCATGCAAATGACTTGTAACGTCACCTTTGTTGTGCAGCAC
Organism: Chaetodon trifasciatus; assembly: GCA_037975065.1. Classification (NCBI taxonomy): domain Eukaryota; kingdom Metazoa; phylum Chordata; class Actinopteri; order Chaetodontiformes; family Chaetodontidae; genus Chaetodon; species Chaetodon trifasciatus. The sequence goes on from JBBMOE010000150.1 coordinate 143,427, forward strand.
CTCACCTGCCCATGTCAGTGTTTTTATGCACAAACACCACGATAGGTTTGAAAAGGGATTTTGGGGTGAACTGTCCCTTTAAATTGCCACACCAAGTCCTCAGATCCTGGTCTCAAAGGTTAAATGGAGCACGCCCGTTTACTTTTACTTTTTAATGGGACTTGTTGATATGATCTGCCGCACAGAACAGGCTTCTTGTGAGAACAGACCAATCTTGCTGTAAGAGATCTGAGATGCTGGAGGTGTGGAAATGCTCAGGCAGCTCGTGTCTGCAGTGACTTCTCTCACAGATGAGACGCTTCAGGCTCGTGTTGCTCTCTGGTGGTAAAATGGGGAAAGACACAGTCTGAAGCACAAGATCCAGTGAGCAGGTCTAGAAAAGCGTATCCAAACTTGTGGTATCATTATGTTCAGTGTTCTTTCATCCTCACACATTTAACAGCTAAAAAGGAGAGTTTTAGATTCAGTTGTAGATTCAGGAAAAGCATCACCTGAAGGCCTCAGAGCTTTTACTGCATTGGACTGTTTCTGCTGCTGAAATGTTAATCCTGAGATGTTGTTGAAGTGATAAACAGCTGCTTTAATTTAGGTTCCTCCTCTTGAGCTGCAGAGTAAAGATCAGAGTCCAGGACGACTCAGAGGTTC